>WHPZ01576767.1:0-11851 GCA_016617965.1 Macrosiphum rosae
TATAATAGGTATTATAATTTTTTATTCGTTTCTATGGTGATATACAAAGCGTTAGCAATTAAAATCCCATTTTTAGCGGTTTTTCGTAATTTGTCGGTGGTTTTTCCTGTGGCATTAAATAATTATTGAGAAAATCGAAAAATTACCTGTCTAAAGTACTATCTTGATCCAATTTTCTAAACGATAAGGTACTATATGTTGAAATCGATGCAATCCTTCTGGTAGATATTTTGTAGACAGGATATAAAAAAAAATAAAAAAAATAAACGCCATTGTATAACCACTAGCTTCCTCGCTCTGCTCAGAATCTAAAAGCATAAAGGATATCTTTATAATTAAAATAAACGTCTTATTCGGGATAAGTAGATAATAATAGTGATAACAAAACAGGATGATTGTTGCTATGATTGTAGCCGATATCTCTGACATTCTGTGCTGGCCTTTCTTCGAGGACCTTCCGACCAACAGACAGAGTAATATTAGAAGTCAATCGCCAGAGAGGTGGGCTTAGGTCGGGAAGAGGACTATACGTAGGTACGAGATGTCTAGGGACTTTGGTGAGGGCTGGTAAGACTGCCCATGTCCCATACAAGGATGACAGTTTTTGGTCCTCAGTTGGGTTTTCCATGATGCATAATGTATTGTTGTATTTGTTGTACTTTGCTCCAATAAACGATGTGGTTTATAGACATATTATTTTGTTTAATAACTTTATTATATTCACATTTGGAAAGTGCAACAGAAAAATATACTGTGTACATTTTTTTTACTTGGTAACGTTTTAAATATTACAAAGGTCAGATCAAGAAATCAATGAACGACAAAAGAAGATTTGTAGCTGTGCCTTAATATATACTGCCGTTTACAATCTTAATAAGTGTACCTACTGGTTATTATAATTTTGTTGTCTCTGCATAAAAACCTATTTTAACTTAACTGTTTTGTTAAAATCTTGTCAGTTATTTTTTTTCGTGATGTAATTATGTAAATATCCATTAAACTCGGTGTTGTTCAGTATTTGATTTCATCAGCAGCGTATTGTGCTTATCCCACATTTATATAATTTGAATATACTTTGGATAATAAGTTATACTGAAAGAATTGTTGAAATACTTTTGATTATAATATCACTGAAAACTGTATAAATAGTGGGATGCAAAAATCCTTGGGTGGGTGAATCACTAAACACGGACCTGTATAGTATATGAATAGAAAGATTTGATAACATTATCATACTAAAATCTGGCACAAAATGAGAATACAACCAGACAACTACGTAGCATAATATAAGGTTTTACGTAAACATCATAATATCAAAATTGTAAGCTATTAGATTTCATGTTACAGTCATTAACTAATACGAACACGAGAGGAAGTTTTGGGATATTATCTAAATAAAATTACAGTCAAGACAAACATCGTTATGTATTATGTTTAATGTTATATATTATACTTAGTTATATATATACATATTTAATGATACCTTATAACTTTATAAGTAAGCCGATAATATAATAATAATATAATTTGACGAATACGTGTCACCTTTGTATTATAACTACAATAAGATTACACAAATATACCTAAATAGATAAAATATTATTAAAAATATCATCAAAGTAGAGTTAAATTAGTTTATAAATATTAATTCTCCGAAAAAGCATAATGCTTTTTTTTTTTTATTCAAATGTATTAACCACAAAATAATAATTCGACCGATAGTCACAGGCTTGCAGCTTCTACTATCTCAATTGATCTGCTATTAATATTTACTTAAAATAAAAATGTAATTTGTAGGTATACTTATTAAATTACCAGATATTGTACGATATAATATTAAATACATCATACTGATATGAATAACATTTTTAAAAACTTTTTATTTATTTTAATATGCTGCAAACAACTTGAATATTTACGTGGTACCTACATACTTATAATATTATATCACTGTCCACTGTCCAAGTCCGATATAAAACGTTCATTTTTCTAGGAGATTTTTTTTAACTCTTTCACTACAGCATTAAGTTTTAATTTTAAATATGTCAAAATGTAATTTTCTACATTGTGATAATATTGGGCAAAAATACAGCAGATAGGGGGGGGGCTACCTGATCACGCCACTCACCGTTCGATAAATTATATTTTAAACCAGTAAAGTATCGACTTTTATAATTCTGGAGTCGTTTCTGTTCAATATATTGTGAACAATTATTGTACTGTACGACTATTTTAAAACGCAATAGGTACCTAGGTATAATATATTAATCTCGTCAATATCACAGTTTCGTCACTCTATATTGATATAGACTTACCTATACCCCGTGCGGTCGTGCGTTTAGTATATACAAACAATCGGCGTGGATTTCAAAACAAAAGAAACTAAATTGATAACAAAGACGAACATTTGACGAGTGTACGGTTTATTTTCGTAGTATCGAATTACAAACAAAAAATAAAAAAAAATATGATATTAACTCTTCGAGGTGCGGTATTTTGCTCGGTAATTTAATCATACAATAATATTATATTTTTTGCGTCGTAAGAGTGAAACGCCTTGAGAACGATTGGGTCAGGCATCTAATATTGTCGAGTGGTGTGACGTATAGTCATCATAGGCGCCTACTGAACGGCTCAAACAGTTCTAAGAACTTATAAAATATAAATACCTATATAATTATTGGTAATGAGCTAATATTGGACATTGAGCACGCAGTCGGATTAATCTATACGGACTTGGTGTATAGGCTTGGTACGAGGTGGTGCTAAAAGTCTGAGGCTTTATCGTGAGGGGTGTTGTAAAATTGTTTTTGCAGTATACACATTATAATTTTTATTAACGGAAAAAGTGTGGTAGGACTCATTCTACTGCCACAGGGGAGTCATAAGCGGATAATATTAACAATTTTTCCATAAATCGATTGTTCGTGATTTGATAGACTTAAAACTTCTCCGGGAAAACATGATATTATTATCAGTGCTCGTTCAAATATTGATGAAACCTTTAGTCGTTTAACCCGTTGCACGTTGGTCGGAAAATCATTTTACTTCCTAGTCTACCTAGCGCATTAATTGTATAGTGACGTAATACATATCATATACACGTATACAGAATTTCGTGCTGGGCGATAAATGCGACGAGAGGCGAAAAAAGATCGCACGTGTACCCTCTTCATCCCTCTCGTCAAAACCGAACGTGTTCGAATAAACGCGATTAAACGGACCTCGGCCCGAGCCGTCTGCACCGCCGCCCGTCGTCCTCCTGCCACCGTGGTCACGCACGGTCGACTCGACGTATATATAATATTATATATTTATACGGACACGCGGTTTGACTTTTGGCGTGTGTGGGTGACAAAAGAAAACCCCATATATTTACTGGGTTTAATATATTATTGTAATTATATTCGAGGGACGAAAACAAACGTCGCTGATGAAAGTCCCGCGGGGAAATCGTGTGCAGCGCGCGCGAGCGTGTACGATATTTTATTTTCCGATCGTCCGACGCGCACTGCAAGTTACGATTTCCTACACCCACACACCCACGCGACACTTGGCCACTGCACCCGGTCGCTTAACCCCATATACACGACTGCGTCCGCGTGTGCACGCTCTCGGACAATATGTTCGAGTCGAAAATAGCAAAAATCCGAGGACCGGAAATCATTAGGGGTGACGACGGCGACGCGAGACGATTACTACGTTTTAATACGCGCGGGGCGGGCGGTCCCCGAGGACTGGACATCCGCGGCGACGACAACTCGACGATCGCGAATCGCAATTAAATTATATCGCCCGCACTGCAACGACCGCGGTATAGTGTACGCATATGTGTGTGTACCGCGGTATAGAGCAGGACGACGACAATGATATTATTATATGGCCCCGTATGTATTATACGACTATCTGTCTATTATTCTGCCGGTGTGTATACATAATATGATGTAAGGAATAAGCGTATTGTATACCCGTCGAACCCTCGCCCTGGGGAAGCCTATTTCTGTTTTATCATTATTTTTTATATATATACGACGACGACGACGACGACGACAGGTTTAATGCGGTTTGTAAATCACTGCGAATCGAACGGCGAGGGTGCAGCAGTCGAGCGCGAGTGTACGCGCATATTACATTATAATAATATTATATACCCATCGCCCCGCGGGGGGGTGCTGCAGGTCGGATGTATACAGCTGATATAATATAATATATATCTATACGATTACGCGGTAATATAAATTGTTGTCATTAAAACATTATACGGCGTGGTAGGTTACCGCGGTCATAGACACCGCTGCAGCCCGAGCAGTATATATTGTACGCGTTGGTCGAAAACTAGTTAAAAGTCAACAGCCGCCATCATAGCAGCGATAGAGACACTGCGCGGCACCGGCTATTATATTATTATTGTGCTGGTCGGGGCAATCGGATCCGTCGTATATGTATATATATATATTATATTGCATATAATGAACACATATTATATTATTGTTCTGTGTATATAATTGACAATAAGTCACCACCGCCGATGGTATATAATAATGTAGCCGTTTATGCCCCGCGGTTCACAATACGAATCGAAAAAAATGTCCTGACGCGGTGATTCCCCGTGCGTATATATAGTTCCATATGTGCAATACGCATTATAATATTATAACCGCAATATTGTCCTCTTCGACACACCAAACGATAAATAAATGATTGCCGTCACTGCAGTTCGAAAGTTATATAGTAAAACCCCAATAACGGACACCTCCTATTGAGGACTCGTAAAAATAGCGGATTGTTTTTTTTTTTGGAAACAAACTGTACAGGCTTTCAACGAACCGAACCCTCTAAATAGCGGACACCTCAAAAACAGTAGACACCATTTCTGCAGTGACCGAGAATGTCCGGTGTTCAGAAGTTTCGCACTGCCTATAACTTACTCGAGCGACTATGTTGTGTCGTCGTGCACTTGTGCGTCTTAAATTACTGTTGAATAAATCCAAACCAAACTCCTAAAATATAGGGAGTTTGTTTTAAGATTTTTTTTTTTTTTAGAGTAAGTAGCTTAAACAAATTCATTATTCGTTTACTTATTATTCTACATAATATGCTCTCGATTTATAGCAGACCAAGCTAGAAAAAGTTGGGTTAGGTTAGGTTAGGTTTACATTTCCATACGCATATTTTTTATTTTGTAAAAAAAAAAATGATCTTTTCTTTTATAAGCTGCGTATTTTAATAATAATATTGAATATATTATATCTCGATATTATTTAATATATAGGTAGTTATTTATTGTTATCGTCGCAGTGTACTATTAATTTAACGACGACACTGATTAACGGTGCGATGCACATATTTTAATCTCTATCACACTAATTGTCATCATCCAATGTACTATCTTTCCGAATATATTTTTTCATCCATTTTTTTCAGTTCAATAAAATATCAAAATGTCATACAGTTTTCCACAATATTTTAAATATTATAAATTAATTTTACCAAATTTTACATTTTTTTATTGCAAATTAGTATTAATTTAAAATGGCTTTTTTAGTGTATTGAATTTTCATGAATATTCATCAAACTTTTTTGCATATTTGACATTTTTTCATGCATATTTTACAATATTTTCGTGCATATTTACATGCATATTTTACCTTTTTTAGCTCCAAGCCCTAGACTTATAATCTTTCACTTGTTTTAAAATAACCAGTTCTATATAATATTATATCATTATGTGCTATACGTTATATATTTAATATTATACAATATTGTCATCAACAACACCAAACATGTAACGATAATTATTAAACTGCCGTCACGGCGCAGTAGTATAAAATATATTATACACACGTGGCTGTTGTATCGTCGTGCACCTGTGCGTCTTAATGGCTTAAATAAATTCAATCTAAAACCAAAACCTTAAATAACCGGGAGTTCAATTTACGATGTTTTTGAGTAGTTCAATACTATATATATACGTTCAATGGTTATTTATCATTCACTGGTTTTCAAATTTAATTTTTATGAATACCCTGTAAAATATTTTGGGGAACTATTTTAGTATTTAATTGACACTCTATTATTCATTCTTGATACATTATTATTTTTTTCCAACAAAGTACATTTAAACTATAAGAAACAATAATTTGACTATAGGTAGGTAGTAATACGACTCTTAAACGATAATACTGTAGGTAAAGATGATACACATTCACTCCTGTAAATAAATGTAAGCTATTAAGAGTGAAGTTGTCTAATCTTTGGATAATATAAATTATAATAATATAATATATTAGACTGAGAAGCAGCAGAACTCCATCATAATAATATGTTTAGATCGTTTACATTATAATTATTGATATTAACAATATGATTGTACATTTTGCAAAAAAAAAAATTCTACATTCAATTAAGTAATCGCATTAATCAGTCATATATATTAATTAACAACACACTCGTTAAAATAATATGAAATAAACCTAGTCTAATAATTATTGTACTCTTCAATAATTAACAATGAGACAGAAATAAACTGTGGGATAATGTTCATAATATGTTTATTGTATACAGTGTCCATTAAGGTAGCTTACACGTCGTGTGAAAATGTAATGCGGAAACATATATGATAATTTTAACGTTAAAATGTGTTATGATATCATTACTTATCGGTCAGTGCGCATTTTAAATAAAAAAACAAATACAATAATATTGATATGGAATGTTTTAGTGGAAATAGCGATGACGAATCATGGCACAATAATAATAATATAATCGCATAATAACTAATAAGTTACAAATAGTACAAACCAGAAAAAAATCGGCGATTAAAAAAAGAGAAATATTTTCTTAACTATATAATGCAATGTATGTACATTATAGATATTTACATATTATACAGAATGATTCTTTTAGAGGTAAACACTAATTTTCTCGGTCACCGAAATTTTGTCCACTATTTGGCGGTATCCGATATTCAGAGGGTTAAATTTGTGGATAGTCTGTAGTTTGTTTCCAAAAAAACGTCCGCTATTTAGAGGTGTCCGTTAGGGGTGGTTTCGCTGTATTTATTATAAAGAATACTTTAATTCACACACACAAGTACACAACCTTGTGGAGTAAGTTTAAAGCACGATCGTATATATATGTATATTCGTATAACTACGGATCGTGTTTAATGGCTCAGATATATAATATACAATAACGAATACGGTTTTGCCCTGCACTGAAATAGTGTTGGTATGAAACTGATAAGATCAAAAAGTAATTTAGCGCAAAACATGTATCGCGTACTATACCCCTTTGGCCATCGCCCTTCCCGGCAACGTCCAATTTAGTGGATTATTTATACCCTAAGTGGGGATCGTATATAGAGGGACTCCATCAACTTTGAATATCTCTTTAAACAAGAACACCCTTATTTTAGATTTTTGCCGGGGACTGGTACATCGAATGTATCGATTTAATATTCGAATTTTACTATTTTTCATACGCATTTAATTCGTATTACGACCCACCTATATATTAATAAATTGTAAATATTATTACACTAATCATTTTCTGACCTATATCATATTATTATCGCTTACCTATATATTATAACATCTATTTATATATAATAATGAATGATTTATTCTTTGTTGTCCGCAGCCACAAAAGCTACTGGGCCGCTTTCGATAAAAGTTGTACCAATAAATGCCTTAAGATTAGAAGAGGGTTTGTAGCTTAATTTTAAGTTTATTAACCCATATAGGTTAGGTTAGGTTAGGTTAGGTTCGAAGTCTGCACAAGTAACAAATTATTACATAATAATATATATATAAAAGGCAAGGCTGAGGCCTACGAACTCGAAAGAAAACTCGACCTATTTTGACGGTTCGAAAGTGGTTTAATGGTCATATGGATTGAACCAGTTATATTTTAGGGCGGCTTACCCGCGCTATTATAATAATATTAAAATCATAACCGCAGCATATTCGTTTATTTTCGGCTCGCGATTGCAAGTTTGATGGAAAAACTACAATCGTTTTATTATACACTATCCGCAGCAGGTAGATTACCCGTCTCGGTCTTATATGTTTTATCACCGGGAAAAAATGCCGGGTAATATATAGCGTAATACAATAATATTATAATACAAACTACGATAATTTTCTAGATTTGCAGTGCTGTTGAATTGCAAACACTCGGGCCCGGGCTTATGCGTACTTAGTGCGGTACCATAATGTATACATTATGTGTACACAAACACAATAACATATAATAATACAATGCGCGGGCATAAATACAGCAGTTGACTGTACACACCCCGAGCGCCCGTTTAATACTACCTATTTACGTACATATATATATACCCTCTCGGCGTCGGTTCGTCCATTACGCACCACTAAATCCATACAACACGGTCGCTAACACCAGCGATATGCACGCGTGGTGTACATGCACAGTAATAATAATAATATTCCGCACTCCGAGGGGGTGGCAATTTGGGGCTGCGGGGGTAGGCGCGCCGATACCATTGTCCCCGGCGGCGGCGGCGGCGGCGGCGACAGTAGCATATTGACCGGATCACTGAGCCGACGGAATTAAAAAGACAAAAAAAAAATAAATACGCCATGGAAACCGGAGATGAGGGACGACGCGAAAAAACAACACGCCGCTCTTCGGGGGAGGGGGCGAGGGTTTGCGGTGCGCAAACGGACCGTTCGAAATAAGATTAATCGCGGCATTTAGCGGCCGCGGCTGGTCCCTTATCGGTCGGGGCCCGGGCGCTTCGACACTCCGCCCCGGAGCCACGCGGCCACGCGGCCGAGGGACAGCGCGTGCCGCTCGCGCGCATAAAATAATTTAAAACGATACAATGACGTTACATTATAATGTACATTGTAATATATATATATATATATATATGTATATCATATGACGACCGGGACTTTACGATGTCACGTGCACTGTATAATATAATATTATTATAGTATTATATGGACATGCGACCATGTCCGACTTCATTATACAAAACTCGGTACAAATAAGTACGATATAAGTGTAAAGCTGAAAATGTATATTATTATTAGCTATTATTGTATGGGTATAGTATACATCGAGTAATCGAAAAATGCACTATAAGGACGTGCGTTTTATAATAATTATAGCTGTAGAGTTAATTATTGTAACATAATATTGTCATATTAGTATATAGCTGGTAATAAGGTATCGACACCAAAGGGAATACATACAGAATTGCTATATTTACTGAAGTAAAACATTCTATCAGAGAGAAAAATTATATACCTATTATTGTTTAATATCCTGATGATGTCAGAAATTAGAAATAGAAATACTAGAATATTTAAAGAAAACATTTTTGCGAGTAACATTACCTGTACATTACGATACGTTTTCAGATGGTAATTTAAATAACAAATATAGCATTATAATATGAAGTATCTATTTTGTATTTTTTCTTATTATAAATCAATGTAAAACCAATTGTTTAGCTTATATTTAAATAAAAAGTAATTGGTGAAATTCAATATATCATCGGGTATCCTATCCAGAGACTTTATACCAATTAAGGAAATATAATAAAAATAGTTCAATTACGTCATTGATACATGTCCTAATCAAATGCAAAGTAGGACAGACAGTAGGTACTAACAAAAACAATACATAATATGGATATAAGTGCATTTGTTGATTAGAGAATAATGAATTTAATTTAAAATAATAGATTCGAGAGACCGTACTATTTTGAGATATAAACTATAGATTATAAAATAATCTTGTACGTTTTGTAAAATAGTGTTATCGATGTATATAATACATTTAATGTAATAAATGGCTTTAGACAAAGGCCCCTCTCAATTTGGGGATGTGCGTAATGACATGAAATGTGGTTCACTGGGACTGAGCTGATTTCGACCCTCTAGATCCTAAAACCGATAGACGTTTTTCCAGATTCATCTAGGATAAGGAAAGGGATTTACAGCGTGATTGATACTTGTTTGGCTTGAGTGAAATTAAGTAAGGCGTGTGATTTCAGTTTCTGAAATGGCTCAATAAAATGAAAATAAAGTGTACCTATTACAACGGATGTGCGATATTTGAGAGGTATAAGTTATTGTGAATGGCGAATCACGATGGCGATATGTGATAAGTGATAACATTACTATATTGTTAAATGACGCCGTTCTCTTATATATAAAGGCTAATAATATTATATAGCCATGTAGGTAGGTAATAATATACCATGAGAGAAGTGTCCACAAGGGCCGGTATAACACATTAGTAGTGCGGAAAATATTAAAAAAAATAATAAATTATCTCTTCTACCTATATTATTATTGTATAAAATATTATAAGAGTGCGACGATGACCGTCCAAGAGAGGATTGGGGAAATCGCGATAATAATATTATAATATTGCGACCCGGGTGCTTCGCACAGCATTATTATAACACATACGTACATTATATAGTAGGACGACCGAACATAAGGGGTTATAATATTATAATAATAAATATTATTATTATTATTATTATTATTATATATCGGTACGTACGTATAGTATATTATTATAATATAGGTTAGGTTCGAGCCGACTGCTGTCGCTGAGGACAATACGAATGTGCCTTATCTGCGGAACATAATACCGGTGCTCGGGGACCCGATGTACCCCCTTCCCCGCACCCCGCCGTGCGTGCGACCAATCCCCTTGACCCTCCGACGCACATAATCGAAACAGTATCGTCGTTTAGTGAGCATAATAATATATACCTATATAATAATATGATATAAACGTACTTAGACGGGAGGTGGATAAAAAGGCTCGTGTACATATTTTATGTATACGATGGGTATAAGTACCAATGTATAGTATTCCTACGTGTATATAGCATAGTGGAAGGGCGGTGAAAAAAGCCATTCTTTATTTTTCGCTCCGCAAATAATACACCTTTAACGTTTTTGCGGCATCCGCGATGTACAAATGCCCATCGTTGCGCAGGAAACTCTTTTCCGCTCGCTCGACCACCCCCCCATCACCCTTTTTTCCTTCGCCACCGCCGCTTTACCGCCACCTCCTCCACCACCTGCACCACCGTCACCACCACCGCCGCCACCACTACCATAAACGAGCCCGCGCGCTACAGCATCCGGCTCTTTTGCCTCTGCCACAAACGCTATCGCGCGATAATAAATTCAACTAAAAAACTTTTTGATTTATTATTCTTCACCGGCACCGCACTACCGCCGTGCCCTCCGCTCCCCCCCCCCAACCGTGTGTATAGCCGAGTTACCTACGGNTCCGTGTGTATAGCCGAGTTACCTACGGTTTGGCTTTGGGAATAAAACAACGGTCCCTCCTCCCCTCCACCACCACCACACCGCCGCCACGCTTACGGTAGGGTTTTTTTTTTTTTGTGAATTTCCCCTTTTGAAAACGTATATTTCCAACGGGATTTTATTTTTTTATTTTTTTGCATTTTCCCTTTCCGACAAAAAAAAGGAACGACTGACCCTAAAAAAACCCGTTTCGACCTTTTAAATTTATTCGTTTTAGTATGAATAACAAAATATATATATTTATGCATTATACATACATAATATACGAATGTAATCACGTGTATGTAATGAAAATATTATCTAACTTTATACATCTAAAGTAAAGTTATATATACACAACAAAAAATACTGTTTTAAGTATAATTCAAACAAATAACCGTCCAAAAGTATTCCATCAAATAAATAGGTAAATTTTACACTTTTTATTCATAATAATTACTATCACACTTTTATACTATATACAACAATAAAATTGCAGAACATTCGTGAAGTTTCATTTTTTTTTTTACATTTTATAT
>WHPZ01576770.1:0-13752 GCA_016617965.1 Macrosiphum rosae
TTCATCAAAATGTTATAAAATGTCACGAGGAAAAATAAAATTACTTATAAATACCTACCGAAAATAAATAAATTAAACATTAAAAAAAAATACCTATTTTTTAAAATTTAAATGATTATAATACTGCCGTAATTTATTCAATTTGGAACTCAGGACCCTGTAATTATTATAGATAAAATCGTCTTAAAAAATAATTTGGTCAATCCAAATCATGTGCTAAATATAGACGTCGCCATTCAAAAAAATACAGTTGTATTGAACATATTGTGCCGTAAGTGTTAAAAAATTAAAAATTTCACAAAATAAGTATTTCAGTACAGGGAAGTTCCCCCTAAGCTAATCTCTATCAACAAGTTCATCCTTCCGGATTATTTAGTGTTATCTTAAGTAGCCTACTGTATATTGTATCTTCCACTATACATATATTTGTCCTAGTAATTATGTCATAATTATAAGCATAATAATATATTAAGGGTCATAAAATAATATAGCTCGATTAAAATTTTTTACCACCGAAATAAATAAACATAATTTTTGAGCATAATCTTACACCGTTGATATGATATTTTCTAAATCATAATTTACGACGATTTAAGTATAAAAATATATCCAATTGATGTGTGTGATAAATAAAACAGTAAGCCTATTATAGACTCACTATAGCTTAACCCAAATAGTTTTGTAATTGGTTTTATAATATTATAACATAATAATAACGACTAAATATAGGTACATTGCTGGTATTTAATTCAACTTTTATGGTAATTATTGTATAACACCCATTTTATTTGCAAACATCATAAATAATTTGTAATTTTATTTGAATATTTCTTGTTCACATTAGTATTGTAGCAGTATATCCATACTTAAATAATATGCTCATTTCAAATCAATTCGGGTTATTTTTGTTTTTTTTTTTTTATTAAAAATTAAAAATTAAATTTATACAATTGTTATTTCAGTCATTGATATCTTTTTTGACACACCTAAACCTAGGTATAATTACATTGGTAAAACATTTAAGCGACATTTAAAGTGAAAATTAAATACAAGTACAATATTTACATACCTATTATTTAGGTATTAGATACACAATATAATATTATTATTATTAACACCAACATGGCTACATCGTATATAAAATATATATCATGAACCCTGATGAAGCAAGTTTAGTGTTTTTGTACGAGTTGATTGATAGACTATGTAGTTGATCCCCAGCTCTCTTCCTTCTCTTATACATTTTAAAGTTCCTTTTCACTCAACTATATAGGTAGGTATAATTTTAATTTTGTTGTTCATATTCAAAGCACCAACTATGGTAGAAATAATCCTATTCACATTTGTATGATGCATTGATGCGCATGCGTAATGGGCACCTGTATTATAATAAGCTTCTCTTAAAATTTAAATGTTTTTTAATTATATTATTTTTATTAATTGTCTTACTACCACCTTATTATATTGTATTATTACTGATTTACACTATTTGTTTTTGCTTACTTAATATCTGTGTTAAATTTTTCACTATGTATTGTTATCATACAATACATTGTATTACACACCGTTCTATTGAGTGCCAAGTCCATTAATAAATAAATAAATATATATAATAATATATAGTAAAATATATTATTGTATATATTTTGAAAGCCGTTTCCTTTGCAGGCGATCACATCTGCAATGCTCAGTGGAGATACATTTTACAACCATTATCGTTCGTTATTATATTATAGACATAATTTTGGCTAGGGATGGAGAAAATAACAGATAAATTATTGTTATTCGTGTTTTATTATATTATATAAAACGCACAGAAAACGCTTTGGTCACGATTAATAAAATTTCATCCAGTGAAAAAAAGCTGTACAAATTGGGAAGATTTATTTTATACGGTTTCGTTCACGGTGCGGTGATTTTTCTACATAGTGTTTTTTTTTTTATGTAGACCAAAGAAAAATCGTCTTTGGAAACCGCTGAACAAACAAAACTTGATTGTACTTACTGACCCGTAACAATACAAATGGCGGAAAAGTTATGGTTTCCGGACGTTAATGGCGGTTCCCCTATCATTTTTATTCTATTTATTTGGGACAATCGCGTAAATATAATAATAAATTATACATATAATTATTATATCATATATATATATATACGATTCAGATGATCATTTATCTTCTATAAATGTTTGTCATTGTATTTTTACGATTGTGGGTAAAAAAAAAACAGAACTCTTCTACTGGTAATTCATTTTTTATTTAGTTTCACAGAGAACGCACAAATGTGCAGCACAGATAATATATAAGTATGTATGTGCACATGCATATTTATGCATCTATGATGAACATTTCGTGAGATTAATTTGAGAGATATTCTGTCTGAAATAATTGGTAGAAAATGAATCGCAATAACGTATTATATATTTATATATAGCGAAACGTTCTATCATCATACTAATATATTTTATATTATTATTGACTCACACGTTCATATTGTTTTTACATTAAAAGTTAAATCAATATGATTTACCTAATTTTTTTCATAATTTACAGAAATGACGTTTTCATCTTCATTATTATAATATAAATTTTCAGCAACTCCAAAAATACAAACTGATCGACGAGTATTATTGTATATACTTTTTCAAACTTCGACCGAATACATAGTAAATTAAGTAAACTATGTGTAATAAATTATAGTTTTTAATTAATTTAAAAATATTTTTGATGGTCTTTTGATTACTTTCTTTTTACATTATTTGATAGTATTTTTGATGTAGTTGAAATATTGAAGATGTTACTGCGGTTTTTGATGGTGTTAAAAATTGATTCCTATATAATAACCATATATTTAAGAATTTAAATACTTGCCACACTTTTTTGATTAGGTAAATACATTTGCATCATGTAATACAAATTAATATATAAGAATAAGACCATAGACTTTGTAGACGAAAAATTTGTTTTTAGTTTACATCTGCAGGTGTTTCAATATCATTGATTTTCATTATGTCTGCGTATACGTTTTCAGTTCGTCGTCAAAAACGTTATACTGCTGCAGATATAATATGTATAAATGATTAAAGATGGGAAATTATATTTTCAGGAAACAACAGATTTTAAATATCTACCTCAGTATATCTTTGTAAGTACATTTTAAAATATTTATGCTAAGCCTTCGAGGACTTTGTATGTAGATAATTTATTATTAATTTAATATAGTATTTACAGTAATTGAAATATTAACGATATCTATGTTTACCTTGCGTATATTTACAAAATTATGCTTATAATTATTTTATAGGTATAAATTATTATTGATAATTTTGGAATTTAAAAAACTTGTCACTTTTTTCGTTTTCGTCGTATGATACAATTATGTAACGCCGACTTTGCGGGTGGACCATTTTTATTTAGTTTATAACTACATTTCCATCGTGTAATCCAAATCATTATATAAGAATAAGACGATAAACTTTTCCGACGATAAATTTGTATTTAGCTTATAACTTCAGGTGTTCCAATATCACTGATTAGTGATTTTCATTATGGCTGCGTATATGTTTTCAGTTGGTCGTCACTGACGTTATGCAGGCATACAGCACAGGAATAATTTATTAGTGATCAATAAAAAATAATGTTTTCAGACCACAACAGATATTTCAAGTACATATATGCTACATTATTAATAACGCGTATCACGACGAATTGGTATTTTCACAAATTGGAAATACATACAAAACTGCCAAACCGTCGCTATTCATTCACGATAATGATAGTTGATACACACTATAACTGTATGTGTCACTGATAGTAAACAAATAAATTTAACTATTATTGATCTTTATTGACTTTACGATAATGAATAACCATAATTCATTATTGATTACTTATCATTAAATTATTTATTAGATGACTTGCGTCCGAAATCCTAAGACAAAAATGTAAATAACCTGTGAAAACTAATTAAAAACTTATTTCATGAATAAATAAAATGTAAAACAAATGTTATTCTTATATGGAACTCGGAACTATAAAGTTTTTCTCCGAAAAGTCACTGCACCAAAAGTAGACCAAACTATCATGATGAATCATGATGACTGCAGTTGATACACACTAATTTATACACTATACAATAATATTATGTGTCTGCAGTAAGTAAACATAAATTTAACTAACGTATTGATCTTTATTGACTTTAACGGTGCGATAATGCACCATCATTCATTTGATTACCAATAGCTGTAGCACTACCTGTATAATCGTTGACAAATGACAATCAAACCATTAAATTACTGAGTAGGTGACTTGCGTCCAAAATCCCAAGTCACAAAAAATATAATCTGTACAACAACTATATAGGTATAGTTTGTCTCCGAAAAGTCATTGCACAAAAAGTAGACCGGTTACACACAAACACTATAACACTTACCACTTATTTCGCATGGCTCACCTCGACATATAAAACAGTATTGTATTACTTTTGTTTATGCTGTTTTTTAAATTTTAAAATAATAATTTCATGAAAAAACTAGAGTATAGCGATCATCGTAATATTCTGATAGGAAACAATTAGGATATATATTTTATACTTAAACCCATAGAATTCCAGTTAGTTCCTCAATGATATTTTAATTGGGACAAAAAACAAAAAAAAAAAAACCACAGGCAAACGAGAATTATTACTACAGAAGACAACGGTTTTCGACCAAATCGATTTTATTTATTTCATGTTATCCCAGAAAAATATAACAATTATATAAAATAATTGAAAATTAAAAACTTACACTACATAGTATGTAGTATACGCTATATTAATACATTAATTATTACCGAGTGAATCGATAAATATTATTTATTTATTTGAAACAAAAAATATTCTTACATTTAAAATATTAATAAGGAGCTGATTTGGAGCCAATATTCTATAACAATATTGGGACTTTTTTGATACGTCGGGAGAAACAACTTTATCCAAAGTGAACTGCCCGTCTACCGGGTTGCCTATATGAGTATATAGTATAAATCAAACATAATTGTTACAATGGAATGGATAAAAATAGAATATAAATGAGATTAATAAATTAAAAAAAAAAAAAGTAAAACATACAATAAAATATGGAGTGTTAATAGAATATAAATTGAAAATCATTGCGCTAACATATTACACAAATATGAAATTGAAGTTTTAATTTTCGCAAGCTACTTATATTGGTCTAATCGGTTCTTTGTTCGTCTTTACCTATAATATAGGGTGACGCAATGAACCAAATACTATTAGATGGATACTTTTGTACGTATATAAATGTATAATTCTCATTTATTTTTATTATATTTATAGTACCTACCGGAGTTTTAATTATTGTACATTTTTTTTTTATTTAAGTAAAGTAGGTAGTAATTATAGAACATTATATGCTGAATAAAATAAATATTATTATTACATATTTTAAAATACACATTTAAATAACCAATTACGGCTTTTATCTATCTCAATAGGTCTATGATCCCTGAAAATAACCTAGTGCAATGCAACAACTGATAACGTCACTTTTTTTTATAAAACCGACAACCGTACATGTTTTGTTAGTTTGATTTCTGATCCTGTTGCTTAAAAATGATAAAATAATATTCTAAGAATTATGACCTCCGTTTTTTCATACCTATTTAGTTCTTACGTAAAAATTACATAATTTAAACTTTTAAATAACAATAGTAACTAAGATATTTGAGCAACAACCAGACACCTTCAGTGAGTCGTTAACTTTTAAATAATTATTTTGAGGGATTAATAGGAATAGTAACTCAAAGATTATTTTTATATTCCATATTATGATAAAATAATATATACCTATTATAAATTAATGGTATCTGTGAATAAAATTTTTCTAATAAATTACTTTTTTCTTTTAAACAGTTTTTACTATTACTTGAAAAACTCTGGAAAATGAAGTTATCTGTTTGAAGCATTGGACCCTTCGAAATAATTGATCTATGAACCTCGCTAAACATAACTTACCGTGCTATTGCTATAATATGAAAAGTTTCGTTTTAAGCGGGATCGGTAAACTCCCGGTGTAATCACCTAACAAATACCTATACAGTAGTATACCTATATGATGCCTGCACGAATGTATTGATAACTTAATAATAATGTCTCTTATATTATATTATATATATATTATAATCATTTTAATACACTGAATATACTTATGCGCATTTCGACGTCGACCGAATCCAACAATAGCGATTTCAACGACGACCCTATTATGATATGTATAAAGCGTATATTATATACAATAATGATATTATATTATGTTCAAGAGGCGTCGTCGATGCGGGACGCCACGAGGATAATAAAGGTGAAGGAGGCGTTTGTTATTGACGGCGTCCACTTGTTGACGGGGTGACGTTTAGAGCGAATAATGCGCGAGGACAACGACGACGACGACGATGACTCGATTTCAGCCCCAAATACGCGTGTTTAATAGTCCACCCCGCGGGTATATCGTGTATGTATTATATTATATTATATTTGTATAGCGTTCAGTAGTAGGTACCTATATATATTATAATATCATTTATATGTATAGCCGTATAGGTTCCTGCCGAATATGAACGAGATTTACACAGCAGTTCACCACTACACCCCCCTCCCCCATCACGACGCCGCACACAATACGATTAATATTACCACGATTCATGGGCACAAAGACATCGTTTTTCGGCGGAATAAAAGAAAAAGAACATGTATACTATGGCTGTACAATACAGCATAACGCATGGTAAGTAATAAGTATGTACAGTATAATAATATATACGACGACTATAGCCGATTATAGGTATTTTACACTCCTCTTGTACCTACACACACACTGTTCTGAATCATATACAGTGTGATTCGTACCAACCATACTCACCCGCATATATCCTTTAATTATATCCTTTTTAATTAGGTGTATACCTATAGGTAAATACCTAATTATAAAATATCATATTATTATAATTTATTATTTAGATTTCTTATAGGTACCATTTAAAGGAGTGTCATGTGGTGATACAAATTAATTTTTACAAGCTGTTTTGCTGTACATTGTTAGGCAGATGATTTTTTTTAAATATTGATTATGTAATGTAATATCGTACCTGGTATTTATTAATATTATGCTAGAACAGTTTTTAAGAATTATAAAACGGTGTAATATTAATAACTACAATATTTTCAAATCATTACACACAATACTGAATCCATGTCATACAAAACACTAACATATACCTATTATCCTTATATTTACTTCCTGATATTTTTCAAAAACTACCCTTTCGAATTTTGAACTTGATACATCGAGATTTTCAAGAAAGTTATCTGATAAACATGGTATAAGGAAAAAAGGGTGGTGATTCTCGTTTGGAAAAAAGAACTTGGTATCGCCGCACAGGACACTCGAATTGAGTGGTATGCAGAAGTCAAAGTATGTATTTGAAAATATGGTCCTTGGAGAGTAGTTTGGAAAGTAAGTATAATTACAATTTTGAAAGTCAAAATTTGTATAAATTTATCTCATAATAAGGAAACATTGGGAGTGGACTTGCTAGGTGTATCGTCCTGTATAATATAAAATATACGATAAGTTATATTCCCACTTGGCCGCTGATTATTCCTCCACGTGAAGATAGGGGAGAAAGCCGAACAGTATACGTCATATACGCCTAAATATAATATATTAATAATATATACCAATACAGTATACGTATTGTGTGCGGCGGTTACCGCGGTCACCGAAAAAACACTCACCGCTCGGTATAAAGGACAATATCACGGTTGTACGTACTGTATTTATGTATTATTATTGTTTGATTTTCTGCTCAACACGTCCCCGTCCGCCGCGCGCGTGTGTTACATACCTATACAGTAAACCTGCATTATATTATTCGTTTCCAGAGCAGATTATATACGTTTTATATTATTATTATTTGTACATGCCATTGTATTGTATTGTACGCGGATCGACCGCTGTGATTATACTGATTTTACTGGAACGAGGAAAAACGCCGCTCCAGTTCACCTGGACGACTGTGACGTCTTCGATATTATATATTATTATTATTGCCACGCCGCCGCCGAAGACGACTATACATATGGGCACGGCGTCTGTCGGGGCGGCGACGGTAGCACACGCGACATCAGCTGCCCTGCTTTCAAGAACGTTATAATAATATAGGTAGGTAACCGTATATAATACAATATAATATGTGTATAGGTATTATTAAAATAATAATAAATTCACGTGAGCACCCACTGCGCCACTACTTAACGCCGACGTCTCGTTAATTCTGTCCGAAATCCGGCGCACGTATCTCTATATGTAGGTTCCAGCTAATACTCGCACCCTCCGACGTGAACATAAAAAATATACCATTATATAGATGAGATATGTTTATCACCTCTGTTGTGCGTTTCAGATCGTCTCTTTGAACGCCGCACTGGTATATTAGCTATACATGACGTATAGTGTTATACGGTAGGCACTTTAGATGTAGTCAGGGATTCGATCTGCATTATCACTGCACAGCGTGATGTTACCAGTGTTCGGCTTATTATCTGGATAAAGGGTACTGCAAGCCTGCAGTTATCGCCTACACGCCGCGGGTGAAGAGTAATGTTTTTGGACTGCTGCAAGAAATCGTAAAATAATATTCGAGATAGCTGCAGATTTTACCAGATATTAACCGTTATCGAGTCAACCACAGTGCTGAATTGAAGAAAAATAAAAGTGAGATGCAAATAAATAAAAAATAAAAAAAAATTGGGTAGCCGAATGTAAATTTTTTTATTGATTAGGACATAATTAGAAGGGATACAATAAAATACTTTTAAATAATAATAGGAGTATCCAAATATCATAAGCTTATAACCTATTATATAAATCATTCATGAAGTACCTTCTATGTGTTAAAATTGTTGACACCAATTATTAAACTGTCATCAATTTGTACGATATTTCCACAAATATTAAATGTTGACTTCAATTATTTTCAAAATAGGATTTAATATAGGTCGTAGCTTAAAAATTTTTAATTTTTTTTCCAGTAGATCTTTGACGTTTTTTGTGTGTCCTGAAAAATTGGGGTTTAGCAAAGCGGGGGATATTTTTTCGTGCCAATGACGGTAATAATGTTCTTACCCAAGTATAGGTACCTATAATATATACTTACACGTCACGCGCCTGACGGTGACTGCAACGGTCGCGACGATGGAACGACAGCATAGGTACCAAGCACCTACCTACCTATATACCAATAATAATATGTTATGTGCGGTTGGCCTGGTCGTCGTCAGTCGGTGGGTGGCGGGGAAACGAGTAGTTAAGAAAAAAATAAGTGCACACGAAATGTAATTCAATCGGAGGCCACGGCCAGTTGGCGTATATACCGTGTACGATCCTCCGCTCGGGCCCGGCTACCGGTTGTAGGTGCTGTGCGTGTGTGTGTGAACATTCGTTCGTGCATTCGGCGGCGGCGACGAAAGGGTGCCGTGACAGGGTGTGGTGGGGAGGGAGAGGGGTCCACGTAGACCTGCAGCCACCCGTACTTCCTGAACTTATCGTGTTACATGCCAACACACACACATTGCCGAAAACAAGTGCCTACCTGCTGCACAACCGCAACATTCCCACACACACACACACATACACATATTATACCTGTGTGACTTTATGCGCTCACGCTTGTGGGTGTGTGGGTGCGCGTGTGTGGGTACTTGTTACATGACGGCGGCTGCAGCTGACCGAAGGCGAATTATGCTCCGCAAGTCCTGCTGCACTACGCGGTGCTGGCGGTTAACTTCTCACGGCGAAGACGTATTATAGCGGACGTGGATGGCGAATGCGTTGATTTATTGTTGTCGGTGTTGCCAATAATTAACAATGCGGTTATAGTTTTTTTTTTTTATTATTTTCACGTCAGTTGTTTTCGAGCCAATCGATATTTCCGTTAAAATCACTATTGTCTATAATAGACAATAGTAGGTAAACACAGGGAGATTCATCGATCATGTGCGACCTTTTTTTTTTTGATTTGATAGTGAATTTTTTCAAACTATGATTTTTGAAATTGTACAACTGTATTCACTTAAAGACCAGGTTTTAAAATTCTCGAGATTTTTTATAATATTGATATAAGGATATATCCACACCATTATAGTGTCATGTGGTGATACAAATTTCTGTTTTTCAAACGAAACCCCCCTTTTTAATATAAATAAATTATAGTATTACATTTTTTTTTTTTTTTTTTGATGTAAGGACTTAAATATTTTAGGACTCTAAATTCAAACGAGTAATAGTTTTTTTTTAGTTGTTCAAATGTCTATAGTAAGGATTAAAGTGTTTAAATATGGTTTTATAAAAATATAAGATAGATAAAGTATTGGAACTAGTATTTATTATACTTGGACCATTTTTATAAACTATAAATATTAATATTGATGGATTAATATTAATTACTAATAGTCTCATATCTATCAGACCCATTATCACTGGCCTATAAATTATTATCCTTAGTACATTAAGTTAAATAATTCAAAAACTACTAGTTCTAATTTTTATTTAAGATACCTAAGTCAATATTTTCAGAAAAATTATCCACTAAATAATTTACAGATAAAAAGGGAGGTTATCAATTGAAAAACAGAAGTTTGTATCTCCGACACGCGTAAGTAGTAGGTACCAAAAACCGTCAAGAATTTTAAACTATATGTGGTCTTTAAGTTAGGTTTAGTGTGGTCTTCGAAATTCAAAAATTCAGATTTGAATAACTGCGTTATCGAGAAGAAGGAGGAAAGGGGTGACCCTTCTCGGTGAATCACTCTGTATATACAAGACGAGTCCACTGTCACAATCCGTCCGTATAATTATTATTTCTCACATGCAAAAACTGTTTACACATTTTATAGGTACTCGCTCTGAGTTCAAGCATTAATAAGACACGTCTCATCGCATCATAAAGAGATACTCAATCAAGATTTGTACCGATAATGCGACTGCATACGACCGTTTTACGAACAACTACCACTTACCGCATGCTCGGTTCAGCGATCAGACGCTATAATAATTATATTTTTTATACCTACCTAATATATACAGTAAATAATGGCCAAGTCTTATTATATTATTATGTTATAATAATATGTGATAATTATATACAAATTGTGATCACGTAGACTGTGTAGAGTATACAATTTATAATATAACATAGTGTACGAACGTTTGGTATGCAAATAATTTGCCAACGACTTATAGACATATCTCGGTTAATCAGATCTTGAGCAATTTTTATGGAAGAAATTTATCAAACGCATGGGTAATATAAGACTCTTAACGACACAAAACTGTTGCAATAATCGTACACAATAGTAATAAAATGTTTGACGTGTCGTCTTTAATTTAGATAACCTTCTCCAAAGGTACATACTACATATTATACCTAAGTATAACAGAAAAATTAATATTTTTTGCTATCATAATATTATAATATTTTATCAAACCATATTATTATAACGTATAGTTAAAGTCTATTAAAGTGAACTTATAAAACTACTAGAATAATACATGTTAAATAATATTGAAATCGAAAGAAATAGGTATATATATAGGTACTTATGTAAATTGAATTGTAAAATGTACAACTTAATATAATGTAAAAATCACTCCATACATCTAAATAATCTAAGTACGACTGTTTAATAATATACATTGTAAGCTATAATAACTATGTAGGTTGTAGGTACTATGTAGCTGATGCTTAAACAATAAAAAAAATTGAATATTGATATCGTAATTTTATGATTTTTATATGTTTCTCACTATCGATTTAGTTGTATTATGGTTTTTGATTAGATTTTTACATTATTTTAATTTTTTTTTTTTTTATTTCTAACTACGAGAAACCTGTCATCATTTTCGTTGCAGCGTAACTGGCCTAAGAAAACGAAATATTAGTTATTTATTATTACCTTAACATGAACCACATTATAATATAGAGTATAGACCTATATCAGCTATTGTGGAATTTTAAATTTCCGAGTATTTTTTTTTAAATTTTAAACTGATTTATATCACTTTCGATTTCTTATATAATTTTAATAAATAATCATTAAACGATTACACTGTGTAGGTACAACCAACAATCAGTAATCACAATACATACACTTTGATGCCAAATATAGGATATTATTATCCTTCGTATATCCTCGGCCAAATATCCACAATCCTAGCTTGGGCTGCTGGACGGAGCAATGGATACAGGAGTTTTGTGTGCCTATAGAGCTACACACGGGAGTTTCCCAAACACAGCTTTAGAAAAATAAAGATAATATTTTTTACGTTTTTAATGTGTTTCTATTAATTTAGACTTTTGTTTTACCCAGGGTACACCACCAAGAGGAGGTAAACTGACATACATCCCAAACACATTTGGTTATTATTATCTATTTAATTATTTTGGCTTAGGTACTCCCATTTTTAAAAGTTTGAGTAAGTGATTAATTTACATTCAGACGTTTGAACTGAAAGTTATTAGTCAATTATTTTATCTTAAATATAGGACATAGGTACCTACCTACAGCTGCTCACTGAAAACGCATTCGGGCAATTTTATATAATTTGTCGATATGACTGCGACGCATATCCATATGACATGTACATATTTAAGGCTTACAGCTTAAAAAATATCACAAAAAATAAAGTTTAGTTATCGAATGGTAGTATATATAATACCCATATAGTTAATACTGTATTATATGTAAAAGTTCCACAAAAAAAACCACATGTTGTACATCGAAAAAAGGTCACTGAAATAGGTATTTATAATTTGAACTTTTTGGTTCCTATACTATGTTAAATTATCTAAAGGATTAAAAATCTATACTAGATAGCTCAAAATTTTTTTGTTCATCTTATATAATACTAATTCACTATAGTAGACAGTTAACTCAAATAACGAAAAAAAAATAGATATTAATAATAAAACTAATAGGTAGGTACCTAATAATTAATAATAATATGATATAGCGTTTTCCGATTATTAATAAATCCTTATACTTTTCTTGTCTTTATTAAACTATAAATTACAGTTTTTGCAATGTATACGCGTATTGTATATTTTGTAAACATGTTTTTTTCTATTAGCGATAAAAATAATTATATTGATATGAAACATGATACTTGATAATGATACTTTTATTTAATAATAATATAATAACAATATTATCAAATAGAATATAACTAATAATTATTCCAATACACAAGTCTGATATGTTTTTTGTATGTTATATTATTTACATTATAATATCTTAGAAGTTATATTTTTGAATTAGAGAGATAATTTTGTTTCTTATATTTGTCTTTTAAATTTATACAAGTTACCTACCTAACAATATTTCAATGTAGATATAAATGTATTAATAACAAAAATATTTTAAGCGCATAAAGTTAAGTAATTTATTTGTATGTATTCATATCTGTGTGTTCATAACGTTAATAACTAGTATGAAAAAATTCAAGTTGTATAAAAATGAGAAAGTCAAAAATAATAAATCTAGGTACATTTAATAAAAACAATTTAATTTGAATAATAAGAAATCTATATTTAACAAAAAAATCTATACAAATTAATAAAAAAGCAAAGTTGTTTAGAAAAAATGGCCAAGTAAAATAAAATAAATCTACATTTAATAAAAATGTAATTTAAATAA
>WHPZ01576774.1:0-12734 GCA_016617965.1 Macrosiphum rosae
AATCATTTCCCCCTTAAGTATGAAATAAAAACCAAAATACATGCTGGTTCTATGTGCGCCATGCATCGTCTAAATATTGAAAATTGTGCAAAGTAAAATTTAGTATTTTGAATGGTAAACGATATTGGCCAATGTGTTATATATCAAGCGATTAGAAATGGGTATGCACTACAATCAAACGTTCTAGCTTCTGAAGTCACTTGTATGTTTTATATACATAATCATATATATATATATGATATGTGTTATAAATTACATTTAGGTTACACGTTCTTATCTTATATTTTAAACGGGATTTGAATTGTTGCAATATTGAACTACCTTCAATAATTAATAGCCTGCACGTTTGATTTTGTTGGACCAATGTCGATAACATATATTTTATTTTTTCTACAATAAAAAAAATTAATAATCCGGTCAAACTTGTATGCGGGACTTGCAGTCTTAATTTTGAGCGTGAATATTATTATCACAGCAAAAATCAAAAACAATAAATTTCCCTCAGGTTTCCGGAATTCCGTTTTCCGACCTCAGACCTATAGGATCGGGAGAGGCATGCAGCTGCAGAGTGCGGCAATATAGAGTGTGTATTATAGTTATGGAACTTTTCAGAAACATCCTAAATCTTAATATAGTATTATTAACCATTATAATTATCTCACTTTGGTAGTTATATCGATTGGTTATAAAATTAGTTGGACAGTATATATATATATATATAGGTACCTGATCAAAAAATGTTAACTAACTAGTAATTAGTAGGTAATTATACTAATAAAGTAATAAATTATAAATATCAACGCATAATCTGTAGCCATGTGTGGGTGGTTAGTACATGGTAAATGGTTAATACATGTACAATTTCGGTATAATTTGTTCACAATATACATAGGTATTTAAATAAAATGCAGCACTATACTACTTTATTACTATTAATTACCTGCAACATCCACAAGAAATCTAAATATTTTAGTTTATATTGGTAATTATTAATTATTATTGTTAAATTTATTTTAAAACGAAATATTTAGTTACACGCTACACACAAGACACAACGAATAGTGAGTATGAGGACTCAGTCTCCCTACGTAAATATGCCTTTGGTACCTTAAGTATACGTATGTTGTACTTGAGTTTATTCATTTGTAATTATAAAAAATACAAAACACCTGGTTGGAATAATTATATTGGCTACAATTACCTAAACATTGTTTAACTGTACAAACTAACAAAGTACTACAAATGCATACAATTTTCCTCATTAAAGTTGTTTTACTTGAAATACCTAGTTATATGTATCCAACCATATTGACCATGGACAACAATAAATTGAACAGTAACAAGTATAAAGATTAGACAAATACATAACATTTTAATTTATTAATATTATTCTACCTATAATAGCTATATTTATATTTTTAATTTTTCCTTGAATTGAATTGTATATTATTTAAAATTTTAAGTATTATTGGTTTTACAATGTGTGTGTTTAACGTACCTAGTCATACCAATTATATGATTCCATGATTATATGGCGACCTACTCTACTCAATGACGAGGCACACTCGACAGTCGACACCTACAGCAGAACGACTTCCCAGATTTTTTTTGTGATATAAGTACATATATAATAGTTTAAAAATAATGATTAATAAATCTCATTAAACGTAATTGTAATTTATAACTATTCCCCATAGCAAACATCCAACAGTTTTAAATAGGTATCTAAGTAAAGAAAGAAACATGGTGATTAGTTAAGAGTATGTTACACAGATACCTAATATATAGTTGTTAAATAAGTTGGTAACATAGCAAATGGCAGATCACGTTAACTCCGTTAGCTTAAAAATTAGAGTGAATCAACCTATTATGAAACTTGGTAGGAACATTATCTGTTTGTATGTGGGTTTTTTTACGATAGTTCAGTTTTTAAGTGAGTTGTGAGCGTTATTAATCTACGCATTATTATATACGCATAAAAAAATTGAACTATTGTAAAAAACCCATATAAAAACACAGATTATCTTCTTACCATCAAGTTTCATAATAATTCACTCTAATTTTTAAACTAACGGAGCTAAAGATGATCTGCTGAGCTTAAATGTGCTGTGTTACACACTCGTGAGACGGAGACAAAAAATGGCCGTGTATATAGCGTCCTCTTTATAGTAACTGAAATACATAAACAGAAATAAACAAAATTATTTAATTAAGTGTTGTGCCTTGTGTGGTTTTATAAACAATTATCGTGATTGATTTAAAACTGTAATATTACCATTAATTGCAATTTGTGTATTGTGTAGTACTGTAATGACAGTAAAATAGAACATGTTATTATTCGTTAAAAAAAATACAAATACACTAATTGACCTAGAAAATTCCAAATAATATTATGATACACACGAGAATAAATGTCAGAAAATAAATAAGAAAACAAGTCAATCCGAAATCTAAAAATCTAGTATGAAGTCAATGATTGTATCTTGTATGGATATATTAATATACCTATAGTCACAATAGCTGGTTTACTACAAACACTTAATAATGCAATTAATTTAGGATAAAATGATAATTAATGTCAATCTAGGATCTTAAGTTCTAAACCAAAAACATGTTATAACTATATATACTTACGACTTACCTGTATTGATAAAAATAAAAATAAATCTATAAATTACATTAAAAAATGTCTGCTCCCGCAATAAAGGTATACGATAATAATACAGTCTGCAATAGTCTAATAATAACTAATAAATATTAGTATTAATAATTACTAATTACTAATTAGGTATATAGGTAGCCAGATGGGCAATAATTCTATGCCTAGTTATTATGTTCAGATAGTTGACTTACCTAATTCCTATACGGTCGTGCTTTCAGGTGTTCGACAATTTGTGTATATATTATTTTGTTGAGAACTCCTCAACTTGAACTTTGAAGTGACGATGACTGGTAAAATAATTATAATAATTATAAGTATAGGTACAATACACATGTATATTAATATATTATGTACATATCATGTAAAATTATATTATATTATATTTATTCGTTTGATTACATAGTTATCATTCAATGTTTTTCGAAAATACTAACTCGGTATAAAAATGAATATCACTATAACAGGACAATGTTTCAGTTTCAAGTACAAAAGTCAATGTGATAACTGATAATGGTTGTTAATTATAATGTTTTAATTTTGAATTGCTATACACGCCTCAATAGTAATATTATATAGGACCTACCTACTATATAGGTAAGTAGTAAGTACCTACTTTAGTTTCAACAAAGGTATAATTAATTATTTTTTTTTTATTATAATTAAGTTATTTTTCAAATAAATAAATAATAATATTTATAAGATCCAAGTTGGTAAAATTAGTGACTGTAGATTAAAGTTATACTACGAATAATGAGCAATAATAATTGTTTGTAATAATATAGCCCCATAGTCTATTATTTCAACTAATAGATGTTTAGTATTTTAATAAAATTAAACAATAAGGTATCTCGTACCTAATACATATCTATACCGACTAACTTCTAAATTATAGAGTTACAATAACTAATATTTAATATAATTATTGCAATTTGTAATACTAATATTGAACAAAATAATTATCTATAGGCAATACTTTGAAAATAAGTAATTAAACTCAGTAAATTACTGAATGATTTAAGAATTTACCACCTACTTCAGAGTTCAGTTATAATAATTTTAAGGAGGTTTTTATAAAATATAGATTTAAATTTTGTTCAATTTTATGGTTTTTTTAAACATCGTTCAAAATTTAAACACAACTCACAAGTACCTACATGCATTAAAATGTTTTAATAATTTGCTGTTTTCGCTGCATTTAATAAAACAACCAATGGTTATGTTAACATCGGATTACATAAGTACTAATTAAAAATAAAGGTAGGTTGTAGGTATTTTTAAGTTAGTATTATGCAATATAGTACTATTATATAGGTATCTATGTTCCTAAATACTGGTTTAATAATAAGTTATTTTTAACTTTGATTTAATCATTATCCATTGTCCGGCCTTGATAATTAGTAATATAGTGTAACAATCTAAATGTTATTATTAAAAAATAATTAGTTAAAATATGTAATTGAAAGGAGTTGTTTTAACCAAGTACCAATACCTAAATACTTACATATTTATTTTTAAACAAATAGGTACGTTTTGTAATTTGCACTCTACGTAATATACTAATATAATATTATAATTTAATTTATATGGTTACCTACATACCTATTAGGTATAATTTATATTATTAGAGGTTATTATTTTCTGAATTGAAGTAGGCAACATAAAACATACAGCCGCAATCCTCACCACGAGGCCGGATTAAGGAAAAATACTCATAAATCCTAAAGGTAATAATTTTATCTGCACACTTGCAGTTCCCAAATTTGGGTGATTGTAAACTCTGCCCGAGGTATATATCTGTTCAAAAGGTCTATTGTAAAATCGACCCCGATATTTTACAGGTAAAAATTATTAATATTACCTATGTGAGCTCGATTCGAATAAAAATTATTTTGTCGAGCTTTCTCCACCCCCCCTCCAAATTATATCACTCACATTCCTTTTTTTTAACAGGACGTCTCGTCGTACTCGCGTTTGTTTCCATCTTACTTTAAACGGATGCACAATTTTTTTCTTTACACAAAACGTTTGTCGTTTTAGTGGTTGTGTTAGCCAATATTGTAGAACGTCTATATAATAATATAATATCATGTTCTATACGCGATATTAATATATTATATCGTCGATTTCCGAACAACCAAATTAACCCTAGCCTTTTATCGCTGACTCCAAGGCCGTATCCAGAGTCCAGACACCCTGGACCCCTCCTCAGATACGGCCTGGTTGACTCGAAACCCATACGGTATGAAACTATGAAATATGCAGTACCTTATTCAAATTCGTTGACAAGATTGTAGCCGTTTGTTAACTTTATTCCACATAGTATAATATGTTCTCATTTTCTTCTACAACACTGTTTGGTGTACCATGAGCGTGCAAAAATATATAAATTCCTATAATGTATATAAAAAAAAAACAATGCGTTGCCCTTTTATTATTATATTTCATAGCTATGAAATTCGATTGCATGTTAAATTTATTATTGTAGGATTGGTTATATTTAAACATAATATTATTATTGTCATTCGATGTTACGATTTTTTCCTGTCATTAAAATATTATATTAACGTGTCAAGTTCGATTAATTACAATGGACAGTCAATAAAACAACGTTACCGCAGCAACTTTGGGATTGTGCGACAAAGCCAACGAAAAGGAAATTGATATGACACTTTTTCAGTTGACGCCGCAGATCAACTGGAATTTTTAGAAATAGTGGGCGACTCAGTAGAATCGGTTATGAGAGGAAATGCATACTTTGTTCCTAGAAAACCAGATAGAGTTGAAGAAAACATTTTATTGCATAACCGCAGATTCTACCGAGTCGCCCAGGATTTCTAAAAATTCCAGCTGATCTGGAGTCAACTGAAAAAGAGTCATATCGATTTCCTCTTCGTTGGCCTTGTCGTAGTGCAATCCCAAAGCCACAGCTAAATTTCTGTAGTGAAAACGTGCCGACAACCTGCAGGATGTCGAATCCGTCGAAGCAGGCTACGCAGGTCCAAACACTCCAAACGTTTAAGCCGAAAATCAACCCTGTCGGGCAGCGCTAGTCACTAGACAGCGTAAGAATATGGTCAAGTCTGGTAAAATGGTAGTCGTCTCCGACGCATTGGCCAAAGCCTAGCGAACGGGGGCCATACGACGTTCGTTAAACTTCGTGCTGTCTGGCGTCTGCTGTTACTTTTCCGATGTGTCTTGTCATAACGGCTGCCAAATACTATATACGTACATATACATATATGTCATATATAGTATTTGCGGCTGCTAAGCAGACCGAGATTGTCGCTTGGAAAACGAGTCCCGTCCTGCGGCCAGTGAACGGCAGATCGAAATCGACGTCATGGAAGAAATAACATAATTTATTATTCTGTGGAAATAATGTCTGCCGGACGGATAGAACCGAACCGGAGGATGTAGGTATGTCACCCACGAATAACAACGGTGACCCGCTGCAAGAAGCTGCATCACTCAGGGGCTGATTTAATAAAATTAGGGCCATGAACTAAGATAATATGGACTGGTGGCGACAAGATGGGCGGGTGGTAGTGGTGCGGTCAGGTTTTTCAACGTAGTTTCCGTAGAGGGGGAAATCTTGCAACCGAAGCGATCGTAGTGTTATTTCCATGAACTACCAAGTATCAACTATTCAACCGTGTTCGTTCGCTGGTCGGCGAAATAGTGTCAATGCTTTCAAATAGATAGTGTTTCAGTCTCTAAATTTCCCCCACTACAGAAATACCGTCGAATTACTTGACCGCAAATATTAACACCGTCGCCAGTCCATATTATTATCTTAGTTCATGGCACGATTATAAAGAACTTTTTTATAATCGTGGTTCATGGTTACTGGTTAGGGCCAAGTGCACAAAAAATCTACATAGTTAGGGGGGGGGGAGAAATGTTGATAGTAAAAAAAAATATCTATATGAAGTGTTAAATACCTATCTAAAAACTCGTAAAATATTTGTACATTATTTCGTGAACTAGAAATACAATTTAGTTAGGTACTTGGTCTAGTAAATTAAGGACAATGAAAAGATAACATTAATTAAATAACATAACAAAATTATAATATATTAAAATATTAAAAATACTTAAGGATATTATTATATGAATTTAAATTAAAATATTAATTTTTAATCTTCCATAAAATTATAAAAATGGTAAATAACGTATTAATTAATAATTTATTTTATATAATTAAAATGATAAAAAAAATGATCAATTTCTATCATTTCTATTTTTATAACATTTTATCATGAAAAAGTTTAAAAATTACAAAGACAATTACAAAAACTGACAATTTAATGATAAAAATATACTGAACTCTGAGCATTGACAGTTGGTATTACATTTTACAAAATAAATTTTTGTGGAATTAATTTAAAAAAAACAATTTTCTACAACTTACGGAGACCGGGGGCCCCCAGAAATTGGGGGCCAAGTGCATGTGCTACATCTGCACTTCCGTAAATCAGGGCCTGGGCCAGCACCTGAACGTATTAAGCGTAGGCCGCCGATCCTCTCGGCTTTCGGGAGGCAACTGCTGAAGATCGGCAGACGATTGTGTTGTTGGTTCGGTGCACCATCATCATCGGACCGAAAAGATGAGATCCTGTCCGACTCTTCGAGGTGGCCTGTATATAAATTAGATTTGGAAGATGGAAAACTGCGTGTCGATCCTGTGAGGTTTAACGCGTGTCAAAGCTGTGTGTTTATGGCGAGTGTGTTGTTCACCAATCTCATATTATTCATCGATTATATTGTTTATTATATTGTTAAATTTTTAACGAACTCCACTCTCTGGATTTGCATGGTTAATGAACGTTAAATGTATTAGTTAAATTTTTCTTTTTACAATAGTTGTTTAATATACAATATTTTCTTTTAAACTCAAGTATTATATGATAAACAGAGGTTAAAATTGGGGGAGGACGCAGATTAAAAAGCGCACCCTTTAGGATTTTATACATATTAGACATTGACATTGACATTATACATACAATTATATAATATAATTATGGAACGCTTAAAACTATACATAATATGGTGAGTGGTGGTGACATTAGTCACTTTTGGAATTTTTTCCCATTTTAAGTCCTGATTTTACCTAACCAGTGGCACAGTGGCGTCATTTCAGATTTTATTAAATTAGGGCAACTTTTCACTGCTTTTCCGACTCAAATTTTTTTTTACTCAGATTGTCATAGCGTAGTGCCATAGTGGCAAAGGGGGGNGTGGCTAAGGGGGGGGGGGGTAAATGTACCGACTTAAGGATGTAAGTACTTGAGTGGGGCAAAGCCTCCCCTGCAAATTACGCTACTGCGCATAACATAGGCAATCTTATGTTTAGAAAAATTAATTGAACTCTATGATTTTTAATATATACTGCAATAGTGCAGGCATCAAATTTTAATGTCAGATCTCTCAACTCAGCATGTTATCCAAGTAAGGCTATTTTAATTTTAAAACAAGTTGTACGAATTTTAAAATATTTTAAAAATTACAACTATAAAATATTACGTGTATGGTGTATAATATTCTTATAATAAAACTTATCGCTCCACTCGCAAGCCAATTTCCACTTACATTTTTATTTCGATACTATTTCCATTTTACATAACGATAACTTTATACGTGTCGCCGTGTCGGTGTCTGAGGCAAAATCAATTTAAAAGCAAAAAAGACGTGGAGGAACTAAATATAACTATGGTATCTATCTCAGAGGCATAATTTTATATTTTATAGAGGTGTTAAACAAATTCAATAATAAATTACAATATGAAACACAACTGCTAAGACGTGATTGAAAAATCGAAAATTTTTAAATAGGTAATTAGCACTAATTATGTTTTATTATAGAGGTTTTTTTAAGATAATCATGGATAAATTTAAAAGTGATCATTTTGTTTTTAGAATTTTTTATAGCAAGTATCAGGGAGGGGCTAATCCCTCCAAACATTTCATAAATTTTCTATACGCTTATTCAATATTATTATTCAGGGCTTCAGCCCCTTCAAATCCCAAACTCTATTTGGGATTATTGTAGGTATCAGCTTCTATGTATTTGAACTCAAAAAAATATAAATATATTAATTATTACTATCGTGACTGTTTTCTAGTGCTCACATAATATTATATTTCCTCAAAATTAGAAAAATATAAATTATAGTAAGTAATGTTATTTCACCAACAATTGTACCAACAATAGGACTTCTCGTACAGGTCGCCAAATTCCCACTCAAATGACGCCACTGTACTTTTTAAAAGTATTTCAAATACATTTTCCGAATACTTAAAAAAAAGTATTCAGAGTATGTATTCGAATACTTTATGATAATAATATTCCCAAGTATTTGGAATACTTCACAAAAAGTATTCCAAATATTTTTCGAATACTTTTTTTTAGTAGATTTAGATTTCAATAGCAAAAATATTATTTTTTTTAATTCTTTGTTTATAAATGAACATTATTATAATCTCAATAATTATAGGTACACACCTATCTGGCAATCTATTAGTTATAAATTATATTCAAATTAATATAGTTAATAACTAATAAGTAATAATTAGTAATATATTAGAGTATAGGTAGGTACCTATATAAAAAAAATAAGTATTCCGAATACTGTACTCCGAATACTCGTAAAAAGTATTCAAAATACCGTATTGAATACTTTCAAAAAAAAGTATTTAAAAAGTATTCGGAATACTACCCAAGTCTGCTACATACCTAATGGCTATAGGTAATAGGTTAATTCACTCTAATATTAAAATAACATGATAAAATTAATTTTTCTGAACGTTAAATTTTGTATGTTATGCGTTAGTAAGATGCAGGTAAAGGTACACGAGGGCATTTCAATCTATTTGTTGTGATTACATGGCACGATGCTGTCCAAGTTCCGCAAGCTACGCATATCAACTGTTCAAACGATTGTTTTTAATGGACATTCTTAATATTTTGGATTTTGAAGTTTTAGGGTATTAGGTATGTTTTACAGACATGACCCATCTCTAGAAATTAACAAAAAATAAAATTTAACTTAGATTTCATTTTTATATACTGTACAACGTATTCTGATTTTAAAATAAGTCGTAACACGAGTCAAAGATCTATCGTAATTGGCAATTGCCAGATCGTCACATCAATGTCAATTTTATCAGTTCAATAGGTTATAGGTATTGAATTTAGCAAGAATTGTGTATTTTTTTAGCATTATTAGTTCATGTATTATTTTTATATTTTTTTAGTGCATTAAAATCCAAGAAGCAAAATACCAGCTGGCTGGTCTTGTTTAAAAATTAGTAGCATAAAACATTTTTAATATAAATTTAAGTTATAGAATATTTTATTTATAAAAACAATTCAAATACCCTCAAAATTCCATGTTTAAATCTACGGTATCTACCGACATTTTAATTTAAATTATTTAGTATGTTTTTAAGGGGATAACCATGAATACATTAGACAACTAGGTAGTTTTACAATCACTTTGAAACACATCTGGCAGGTCAATTTCCTCATAGAAAAAAATTCATATTATGGAATTCTAATCTACTATGTTAAGAATATTGTGTACACTACAAGTGCGTTGGCAGTGGGATGGGTTCAACCCCCCCCAGCCAATCACGTCATTAAAAACTAACTTTACACAAGATACAATTTATTTTCAAATCTTTCTTTCTTTCTGTTCACATAATTCCTACTTTAAACCCCTCTCATAGGAAACTTATACCTACACTCTTGCACTAATGTCCTATATCCTATGATAATAACATTTTTAAATATCAAAAAAGCAATAAATATAAAATAAGGTAAAAAACAAATATTATAGATGTACATGTATAAAGTGACATGTTTAACAAGAATCCAAAATAACTAGCTCAATTTTATGAAATATATTATATTAGTACAATAATAAATTGATTAAACATAATATAGTGTTCAGAAATTATTTAATAATAATACATTTAAATCTAAATTAGAATATGAACAAACTACAATTTGTTGTCATTGAACATAATATTATTATTACCTATGTCGAATGTAGTTGTAATGAATAAAATACACTCTTATGCAAAATAAATTTCACTCCTTCTTACATTTTTAAATGTTGTGTATGGTATTGCATATAAATTGTCCAAGGTTTTGAATAGTCAATTGGAATCAATGCATTTCATTGAATACATTTTACACAAGGATTATTCTTTACTTATTTTATATTCAGTAATAATGGAATAAATAAAAGAAATCTGCACTTATTTTATACATTAGATTTTGGTACGGAGATAAATTAGACACACTCTTAAACCTTGATTTTTTCTCTACATATACCACTAAATAATAATATCAAGGATACTAAAGCTATAATTTTTTTAGTTATTAATTATGTTATGTTTAAGTGTATTCATATTTTTCAAGGTCTACACAGAAATAGAAGGATAATTCTTAGATATTTTAAAGACATTTTTTTGATGTTAGAATAGAGCAAAATATACATAAGATGTTACAGATGGAGAAGGCAATGAAATATGGTGCAAACAGAAAAAATTCCAGATTTAGGCATTAAACTACTAAATCTTCCACTGAGTACTTATATAAATTTTTTATTAATTTAAATTAAAAAAATGTATAATATATTATTTTCTATGATACATTATATAGTACGAATAATAGTAATAATTATATTTAGGAATAAAACATATGACATATGGTTTTCATTTCCATATTTTGTTATTAAATATTATAGTATAATAATACATAGTTTACTGCTCCTGCTACTACGGCTCCCATTGGCCTAATGATATGCCAAGACATTCAATGTAATTTTGATTAATTAGTCTATGTAAAAATAACCATTACATTTAAATAAATAATGTAATATCATAATATAAACAAATAATGAACATACGGCTAAACAATTTAAAAATAAAAATATCTAAATATTTACCAAAAGCAATTGCATAAACCTAAACTGGTACATTATTAAATGGGACGATGGCAAAATTAAGAAAAAAAGTGGGTTAAAAGGGTGCACTCTGAAGTAGCAGGAACAACTTATGAACTTAAAATAAATAAATTTATTTACATTGGAAAATTAAATTTAGCAAATAAACTATAATAAAAATAAATATAAATGTTAAATCTAATCATCTACATAACAGTAAAAAAAAAACATACAAAAAAATCACTGAATTTATAATGCTGGAAATGTTAGAACTAAAAGCAAAATAGACCACACAGATTAATTTAAAAAAAAATTCTTATTAACTTGATTTAATAGACCTTAATTATTTATTTGTTCAATACGTATACTACTAATATTTTAATTAAGCTTGGTACGCGTCAACTCCAATATGATGCATATTATGTGCCTATCCTAAACCAACATAAGCCTGTGAAAAGAGGAAGGCAAGTAAGCTATAAGGTTAAAAAACATAACACACCAATAAAATATAACAATAGAAATAGAAATTAATGCTTTCATCACACAATACACGTAGAAAAGTTTATAAAAAAAACGCCCTTGGGATTATTAGTTATAAATTATCTCTAATATATTTTAAAATAACATTCAATATCCTACTTAATAATTATTATATAATATATAATTACCACCCTATAAAAGGCTATATAAATACGATCAAAACAATTTCTTGGCAAAAGCAATTATATTATATTAAGCTTGGGAGGGGCACACCTCTAGACATTTCTGTCTAAATAGGAGTCCACAGCAGTGAGCCTTTGTATTAGGAGCAGTGAGCAGACTCATGATGCTGAATTCGAAGCCATTCTGGTTGGAGTAGTTGGAGTTAAACCTTTTATTTTGCAAACCCATCCAGCAATGTCAACTGGTTCACTTTCCGCTTTCTTTATCCATTGATGATCCTATAAAATATGAAAATAATTATATTATATTGTTTACTATCCAATGTATGTGTTATTGACTTCATTGTTTTATACAAATTTAGAAATTACCATTAATATCAGACAATAAGTGTCAATGTTGTATTAGTAACTTCTTGAAGCCTTAGTTCATATATTATCTATGGCTATATGCCTAATAAA
>WHPZ01576777.1:0-94133 GCA_016617965.1 Macrosiphum rosae
CTATGTAATGGGCCCACAGATTAAATTTGCACCGGGGCCCATATAGTTCTAACTTCTAGCTACGGCACTGTGATAATACTGTTATATCATAAATCATAAAATAATATTATTGAGTTATTTTTGTTACCCAATAATACAATACAGCCAAAAAGTCAACATATCATTCAACAGGATAAAAGTGAAGTAAATGTACTTTATTCAATAATTTGACTAAAAAAAAATTTTTATCCTTTAAATGTATGTTAAATGAGTTGTATTCATTATATCATTTTTTATTTTAAACGATTTTATATTTCTATTGTTAGCATATCTGGTGGGGGTAGGGGCTCAATAACTTTGTACCACTCAAGTACCTTTCCTGCCACTCCGTAATTACACCAAGTAAAAATACACGCACATTCCAGAACTGGCTGTGGAGTGAAGCGATCGTCGTTTTAACGATATTTTAAAAATATATACTATAGTTTAGTGGCGTGCAGTGTCTTAAAATCAAAAAATTGGTAAAAGTTCATTGACAATTTATTTTTACTTAATAGTTACGAATAAGTTCCCAGCTTATCCCACCTGATGGTACCAATAATGTTACAGAAAAAATGTTTTCGTGAAATATTCAATGTTGATGTTAAATGTGCAAATATACAACATTCCAATAAATTATAGAATTTTCAATATAAACAATAAGTAACTTGTAGTTACCACATCAACTTCATAATATCTTCAAATTTAGAATTTTATTGTTATATATGTTTATTAAGTAAGTAGGCATTCAAATTCAATGGTAATCCATATTAAGAGTCTTAAATAGGTATCATTATGGAAGTACACATCTACCATCGTATAGAGAAGATAAAGTAACAATTACTAATTAGTAATATTTATTTACAAGACTCATTTTCCATGTATATAGGTACCAAATTGAAGTACACACTCCATACCTTCATACTATCTACGTTAAAATATGTAGATGCCCAAATTTCAATTTAAAACGTTTAGTGTCTTATTTGGTTTCTGTGATTTAACACAGAGTTTATTATGTGTGTCTTTATGTCGCTACCTTTAATTATTAGAATATATATATTCAAGGTTTAATATTTTCTAATAAAAATATTATTTGAATAGGTAATGAGAAGGTTAGGTTAGGTTAAGTTAGGTCAACAAATGATGGTAAATTCCATTGACATACAGGACAGCGACGTTAAAGAACAATACTTAGAAAGCCATTTTTAGGTATATAGGTATTTAGCCAAGTAGGTAAGAAATTACAATTTTATTATTATTTAGTTGTTATTACTTATTAGTTATTGCTTGTTAAAAATAATAATATTTACTACGAAATCTCATAAAAAAAATGTCATTCTTACATACAAATATAAAAAGACAGTGGGATAATATATTATGATAATGGAAGTTCATCTTGTATTCTATTACCTATTTTGATTTTTATGGATAATTTGATAAATGGTCAAAATAAAAATAAAACTAATTTAGATTGTTTTATCAACGATGCAGACTGGCTCAACGAAAAACTAGATTTTCTAGACATAGTGTACACATTTTATTCCAAGTACATCATCGGGTATTTTTTTTTTATTTAGTTTAATTTTAAAATGATATTAGTTGTACGAAAATTATAATATAGGTTCGGTTTGTAACGACGTGGGTTGACTAATTAGTAATTGGGTATTGATTTTGTGCGATGTAGTGGCAGGGCTAAAAGAAAAGAAAACAGAATATCTCCTGGTATCCTTAAATTGTTATTAATACAACATAAATTATGAAGCAAATGCCAGAGGCAGACGTAGATAGTGCAAACTTTAAAAAAAATTTTCAATATTCAACTATAATATCCCTCTATAGAGGCAAAATAATATGCGATGCTTTGAAGTCGAATTTGCAATGCATCAGAACCAAAAGCAGATGACTATACTAATGAAACACTTACATTGGTAATTTATGCATCTACATTAGTTTGACAGTGTAACTTCTTCGTGAAAGGAAGCTGTAAAAGTTCATTGTGAACATTATCTTGTGCATAATACTGCAGTTTATTGTAAAAAAATGAAGGCTTATAAGTTATAGGACTTATAGGGCTCTATGACAACAATGCTTCCAAGTACATAATTCGTTTCACGTAACAGATATTTCAAAGGTGAAACTTTTATTTTGCATTTTTCTATGTTTTTTCCCTTTCTAGAGTATTTTTAACATTTTCATTTAATTTTATTAATTTTTAGTGCATATATTAATATATTGCAATGCATTTTAGAGTCAATTATAAAATAAAAATATTATATTATCAAGAAATATTGTTTTAACAATATTTGCTTTAATAGTTTTTAAATATTTTTCATCAGTACAAAATGTCAATGGTTGTATGTATGAAAACAATAACGTATTTATTTATATAATATCTATCTCCACTTTATTTGTTTTTATTCAATATACCTACGAGTTTATTATATTTTCAATTTTAATAATTTTTAAAAATTACTGTATTTTTATAAAAATTCTCTCCTTTTCAATGTAGCTTTGTTAATTTACTACTTACAAAAGTTTGTACTTAAAAGAGAACCCAATCTCGATTTATTTAATCTCATCATAATTTGTACAATATTGCATATTTATAATTTGAAGTCAAATAAATATTATTATTTATACTATGCAATAAAAAATGGTAAAATATGTATTTAAATTTTAAAATTATACAATAATATACAAAAAAAAATATTTTAAATTCTATTAAATATTAAATAGTTTTATCTAAAAATGTATCGAAAATAATACAACTATGTATTTTACCATCAACTTCGCTGGTAAATTGTTCAACAAATTATCATATTTTGGCTCCTTCATTAAAAGAGAAACTTCGAAATCATTTAAATTTTAAACTTAAACCTTTATTTTTACCAACATATGTGTTGGTCAAAACACTACTACTGATCAATTATAACGATGGATAAATTATTTATTACGTTTTCATAGTATATTATGTTACCTATAACATACATAATTGTAAAATCAATACATTCATCGCTATCGGGACAGTTTCTAAAATTTAATTATTATAAATAGATTGTTCGCTAATATGAAATTTAATTACTTGGAAAAATATTCTCACGAAACCAATTTATTATATAAACTGAAAGAAATAGGTATTTTATTTTTATGTGGAACAGAAATATATTAAAAATGGCTTTAATTATATTGTTTCGCGTTATTTTTTTTACCGAACAATTCGCTTCAACATCAATGGTTATTATTTATTAGCGTATAAACGTGATTACATTTTTATTTTTATTTATTTTTTTTTTTTATTACGATTTTTATTTAATAAAATGTACTTAATACTATATTATAACTATATAATATAAATATATATAAACATTATAAACCGGCTTGTTTTATAAATGATAATGGTGTTTTGGTGGATTATTTTGTTTTATTTCGTTTTTGAATCTGCAGTGACATTTTATTGGGGGAACTTCTATGGCCATTCAGAAATCATGTGTTCATTTTGTATGGCCAATAATTATTCTTAGTCTGTGTAGTACATTATATTTTTAGATTCTGAGCGGAGCGAAAAAATGTATTGGTTTTGCAATGGTGTGTGTTTTTTTTCTGCCTATCAGCAACATTTCGGATGGTAAGCATGCTTCGATTTTTGAGATCAGCATCTTTTCTGATAGAAGAGTGAGCCTAGTTGGTACTTTTGGGAGGTCAAAATTGAAAATTCCAAGTAGTTTTAGATAGAGTCGTGAAAAACTACCGACAAATTACGAAAAACCTCTAAAAATAGGATTTTCATTTCTAAAGATTTGTTTATCATACCATAGCAACAAATAAAAAATAATAATATTTTAAGGAGTACTATAACCGCTCAGAATTGTTTTTTGTATACAATAGTTTATCATTATATTCAAATATAACACATCCATTACAACTACTGTACAGAAAAGTGGTACCGCACTTGGCCACTTTTTTTTTTTTTTGGATGAGGCTTTGGCAACTGTAGTCATTAGCCTGTGGAACTGTGGGGGAGGGTACTATAGGTTTTGAATAGGTGTGTGTTTGTTTTGGGAGAATTTTTAAGTCAGCACCAATAGGTATCTGCCACTCAGGGATGGGGGATGGCGGTCTCTTTCTCCAGACACCGTGACTGCTCGAAGAAAAATGCCACCCATGGCCGAGTTCGAACCTGTGATGGTGCGCGTCACTCCGTCCCCCGCATTATTTTTTGTTTAGTTATATACTAATATGGTTCTGTATATTTCATTTTGAATCGTGTTTTATTTATAGATGTTTTATACATTTTGTTAAGCATTAGGTAGGTATATATGTTTTGTTTTGTGGTACTTATTTTATTTCGTTTATCGTTTTCCATTTTAATTGCGCTTAACAATTTCAATCGTTCTTTGTCATATATAAAGTTATAATCATAACATTAATAAATACCTAACTTTTTGTCCCCGACCAATTCAAGTTACCGAGGTTTCACAGTACTTAACTATCTATTGCTATGGAGAATTTTATCCAAAAAATTAATAAAATAAATAATTATTATTTGTTCATTAGAAAAGAGTTGATAATTTCAATAAAAAATCTGTGGAAAATTAAGTGCTTCTATATGTGATGCAATTGAACTGTACCTTTGTATCCCGAAAATTACACCCCTGCGGCCTTGCCTGGCTTGCAGTAAATCGATCGGAAACTTCGTCAACTGTATTCTCGTATGTTGGTAATAATAAATTATAAGATCGAGATATATTTCTACAACAAAATTGTTACTATATTTATGACGCCACCTCTAAAATGGTAACTTAAAATCACCGACAGATGCTTATCGCTTCAAAAATTTATGCATTACGTAAAATAATTGGTAACCTTCAACCTACTTGCAATATAACAGCAAACACTTACACAAATCGGTTCGATATTTGACTTGCATGCTAAGACAAGTAGTTTCAAAGAAATCGCTGATGTTACATTTATAAGTTCTATATTTTACTATCCATTATTACGTTTTTTTCGGTTCGCACTTTGTCGCATATGTCTGCGCACAATTTATTATACATATATATATTCGAGGTCAAACAAAATCAATGCTGTACAGAAACAGCTAAAAGCTGTGCATTATAATAGACAGGGTTTGAAATCGAAATGAATTTTTTTGATTTTAATTTTAATTTCGTTTATCGATAATTTTTTTTCTTTAAATTTGTTACCATTAAAATGGTAGTTGTATGTATCTTGTGTAATATGTTAGGTATACCTACCGTAAAATATACTACCTATCAAAAAACTATACGCTTGTGTTTATCTACAAAATACTGTGTATTTTATGTTTAGGTACCAATTAATTACAATTTATTAAACCAAAATTTTCTTAATGTATTGCAAATTATTATAATTTAAGAGTATTTTGAAATGTTATAACTGGCATATTGTTGTATACCTACGTCATAAATGTATAATATATTATACCTACAGCTGTTAATCGTATAGGAGGTACAGTCCTACGTCTTAGATACCATATTTTGATTAAATACATCACACGTATGTAATTACAATACCTTTATTCGGACACAAATGAATAAAATAAATTTAACAGTCGACGCTTTCTCTAAACTTTGATGGCAGCTCGTGTTTTCGAATAATTCGTATTTTCTCACCACACATGTTGATATAGTAGCCAGGGTATACTAGGCGGAGACACTATGTCGAAAACGGTAAGTGGTAATAAATAAAAGTTGTAGGATTAAAACTTTTAAATAAAAATACTTCAAAAGAGATTTTCCCTTTACTCTAACTGATATATAATTTCCCGAAGGTTGAAATTAATTTTTCGACAAAGGATAATAATTGCGTCACCAAGGCAAGTTTTCCACTCGTGTTATTTATCACTAACATTTGAATAATTATAAAGCACAATAATATATAATTTTATTAATTCGGGAAACTTACCAAATCCAATTCCCATTATAATTCTTCCAATCATAATTAATTTTACTGAATTGGCATATGCAAGTATCAACCAACTTATAATTAGTGGTAAATAACCAATTTGAAGAGCTTTTCTTCGGCCAATTTTATCTGTTAGTATTCCAACTATGAGTAAGCCGATAGGGCATACCAGTATTGGTACACTCGCTAAAAATATAAAATATATATTATTATACATAATAATATACTAAACAATTAATTATACATTTTCTAAAGAAGTGTTTTGTAGACTCGAAACTTATTTAAAATAAAATAAATATTATTATCGGACCTAAATAAATTCCAATAAGCCTATAGACTCTAAAAACACTCCCTTTTAATTGATAAATTAGTAGTTATATACAAAAAGTATATTATTATTATATATCTAGTATTGAGTACTTAATTAAAATATCTGAAACTAATTAATTTTCAAAAACTAATTTAGATGGAAAACCGATCAATATTTTTTAAACATTTTCAGTAAACAATGCATAATTGCTTTTACATATTTCATGTATATTGTTTGTCTTTGTATACAGCAAATCGTGGACTCGTTATTTTCAAACTACTAATCGTGTTCATTTTTTTTACTTACAAACATCAAATACTTAGTTGTAATAATTAGACGTAATAATTTGGACCATTTCATTATTCTCTTAATAACGACGGAGAATAATATAACTTCCATCAGATTCAATACTAAACGTTCTATTCCTTGCACACTTGTATATGTATGCTATTTATTTGTTTTTATTGATCTCGAAAAAATAACGTCAGTGGTGAAGGCCAATGTTTATAATTTGTTTTGGCGATAGTGTTGCAGATTAAATATTTACAATATTAAACTTGCTGTGGTTTTTGATTAAGGAATTATACTTTGTTTTTTGTCTTTCGAAAAAATTGATATTAACTAAACACTCACTCTAAATTAAAATATGTTATGTTCATAAAAGTATAGCGTTCAATTAACTATTAAGAAGACAAAGAACTACTATCAAGTTATATTATATTATATTAGCGTTCTTCGTAATTTTGAGATTGAGATTTTTATGGTAAATGAATTATATAAATTATGTATATTAAATTAAAAAGTATTGCCATCTCTTAAAAAGTCTCTTATTTTTAAAGCAAAAAATTGATTTTAAAACAAATATATTTTAAATAATATAATATAAAAAATATAGAACCTATATGTATAATTAACTAATAATATGTTCAATGTTAATATTTTCATCACCAAAAAAAATAAAACGTGGATATTAGGGTTATCTGTGTAATGGTTTAAATGATATAATTAGGTAGATGTACACTTTTTATTTTGAATTGTGTTTTATTTCTTACAAACAGGCATTATCGAATGACGGAATAATTATAATTTTTATTTTATTACAGTTGAGAAAGTAGCAACATAGATGAAATTTGTATCCTCCACTACGGTTAATCAATAGTTGTTGTGTCTCGTAAACAGTAATTTTTTCTATCATCATTATGTAGTGGACTTTATCTACGTTATACCAGACTACCAGAGGCTTTCATCTTGTTTGTATGTACATTTTTTATTATTGCAATTAAAATCGTGATTGTTCGTGATTTTTTTTCGTACACAAATAATACAAAATAAAATAACCTGACAAAGGACAGATAAAATGCTGTTCTTGCTTACAAACAAAAACATTTTGATCCACCACAATTTTACGAGTCAAAGGATTATATTATAATACCGGTGAAATACAATGCATTTTTTTTCGAACACGTCATGTGTGTTGACGTCAATTAGTCACAACTCATTTAGTATAATAATATAAAGTGACTAATGATTACAATAATATCAATATGATTCAAATTTTTTTTTTATTCGATTTTAATTGTTTTGATATTTTGTGGAAACAAAAATTTAAATAAATATTGTTAAAAAAATATCATGCAAACAGTAAATATTTATCTAAAATTAAATATTATGAATTAATATCTGAAGCAAAACCACTCAAATTGAAATCATGAAGCCGTAAACGAAGAAATAAAGTGCAGATAATATTAACAGTGTGGTCTATCTGATGTGTAAAAATTAATTGTTTCAGTAAGTTAAGGTGAAATGATTTCCAGTGCTAATGTCTACAATGAAAATGTATTTAATATTTTTAATGCATAATAACACTAAATTTATCGGTTTTGGTGGACGAAATCGTATGGAATTATGATATTAATAAAAGAGTATAAAAATATTACGAGTGAATTAATTTCATAGTATTTAAAACTCTGTACTTAAATATCTTGTGAAAATAAAAATAAAAAGGCAGCACAGGATTTAAAAATGTTGTTGTAATACCAAAAACTAAAAATAATATATTATACATATTATATCAAAATAATCTAATGCAGATACAACCTTAACGTTGGACCTAGTTGGAACTTGTGTTAAGGGGGGGGATCATACGTATAAATGTACCAACACATTATATAATAATAGGGAAACGAGAATTAATAATTTTAAAAATTTTATAAAAATCTTAAGTTTTTGACTTATACAAGTTTTTTATCATAATAACATAAATTATTTTGTTATAATTTTGAAGTAAGAAACTTGAACATTTATATATGTGATGTTTCTCATAAACTGTACTTATAATACCTTAAAAAATATTGAAAATACATAGTTTATGCAAATTATTTTTTTTTTATTAGGGTTTATAGTTAAACATTTTCCAAGCATTTGTCAGTATTGAAAAATTATTTTGTTGTTAAAAATTCATGAAATTTTAAATTTGAATGATAGCTAAAGATTTAAAATCATAAAATTATAATACCTTGACAAGGGTTTTTTTTTTATACATAGACATTACAATTTTGAAAACATTTGATAAATATTTAAACTAAAAACTACGATTTTACCTCTAACGATTTTACTTATTAAGTTTTAATAAAAATATATTAGTGACTTGCTGTGGCACGATCCGTACACTAAACTGTATAGATGCTCTAAGTGTACGTATCGGCCGGTGTTCCTAGCTCCCGGATGGGTGACCACAAAGGACTTATAGCAACAAATCCTTGACACGCATACAAACGTGGTACACAGTGAATTTTAAAAATATATATACAGCTAATACAAACATTTGAAGCTATTTATATCACGGAACTATGGTACTCGGTTTTGTCTTATAATAGTTAATAACAATAACAATGCAATGATTTATAATATATTATAATAGTTATAGTAATATAAAACACGACATGTTTTTACTAAAAATTAGCTCTTTGTATTAACAATAAAAATATATAAATAACTAATGGTAGTGTAATTAATATTTTATAATAAATAACATCCTTAGAAATACAGAGTGACACATAATCTCTCCTCAGAATCGTGTTTTGCATACAAGGATTCCATCGAATTCGAATTCTACCTAATAACACTTGACACATAGCCACATAGGTATTATAAAGTACAGTGCCTTGGCTGGGTTAATAAGTTTTAAATTATTATTTTTTTTTTTTAGTTTAAAAAGATCGGTTAAAGCGATGGAAATTAAAAATACAGTATAGGTAATGGTTTATATATTGTCTCAAATAATGATTCTGGTAGGCTACAGCGCCACACATAATACTTTGTACCTCCATATTAAATTATAAATTAAAATAAAAAAAGTATTTGATTGTTTGGATTAAGTTTGAATTATTTACGTTCACGTTATCATTTATTATAATATATGGTGGACAGACAGAATATATTTGACAATATTAACCTTAAAATTATCTCCTGAAGTTTTTAGATCTCTCAGCATATTCAAAATTATACTACTTTAAGGTCACGAGTTTCGAACAAACGCGTCAGACGTATAATGACATCAATATATTATCGTGTCTATTCCTCGTTGTTGTAACTCGTAAGCCGTAAGCCCTAACTTGTAATTATTTAATTTTATTAAAACTTTAAACCATCTTTGGATCTTTGGACCTTTGGTGTAACGCGAGATTCAATTAAAAGAAAAACCAACGCGCTAACATTTTCAAGAATTTAAATAATTTTGCATTTTGTATACGACAAATGTAAAACACTAAAATGTATTTTAAAAATTACATTTTATAAATAATTATGGCACTATCGGTGCTAATAATAATTTCTTTCTTACGGGAATTAAGATAACCTTTAATTTGAGTTAATTTATTAAACGATCCTGGTTTAATCTATTTTTGAAAACTTATGTTATGTAGATCATTAATATTGATACTAATATACTATTATTATTATTATTATTACTAATACTATTCTGAAGCAGTCCTACTCGTATCTGCCGTTGCTCCTAAAAAATAGTTTTTCAGGAAACAAGTAGGTAATTAGTTTTTAACTCTAAATTAGGTCACATGGCCTACACGCAGTAAAAAAATTGCAGTTAGACATCCTGTAAATTCAATAATTACTTGGAAGAAAAGCGGTAACTGCAGATCACACTGCTTTTTTTCTAGTATTACGACATAAAAAGTTTACCAAATTATTGCGATCGGTTATGTTTCAAAAGGTTTTTGTTTAATCAATTGTTTGGAATTTAAAATTACTGATGGCCGTGTCAATCAAGGTAGTCAATTTATGTGACACATATAAATTGACTATGCATATGAACATCAGGAGTAATTATTGCGCTTTACTTTTAACCTATTAATAACTTGTTGAAAATGGTTTATATTATAACCTTTAAGTTACTCACACTAATACTAAACAACTAACAAGGTAGTTTTTAATAGTCCTTTAGGCCCCCTCGCAATTTTTTTTAGTAATATTTTTAGAATAGGTATATGTTGTGTACTCAAAACATTATAGGCTATAGCCCGTCATATAAATTCATCACCCTACACCTATGGGCATTATAATTGTATACCAATTAAGCCGATAAATAGGTAAAGACCGTAACAATAATGAAGATTTGTATTCGTATATCAGTCAAATCCATACTTAAGTTTATAGATGATAATTGTTAATGAAATAATGATATTTCATAAAAGTATCGATATTATTATAGAATATTGCAGCTAATTTTTGCGTTTTTCGAAAAATTGTCAAAGGTAGGCAAGCTAATGAAAATAATTCTACTTTTTTAAATTAGTATGTGTATCTCGTATATAGTTACTGCGTTTTTTCTAAATTACTAAATAGCAAATTATAATGAACAATTATATTGAACTTTTATCGTAATGTACAATATATAAAGTATAAACCTATTTTTCTTTATGATTATTAAATATTTAAACTACACAGATAGCAATTAAAAATTTAACAAATAGAAATTTATAAGGTAATTTAATATTATGCCTATCTAATCTATACTAGAATATATTTAAAATTATTTTAGCATGAAAAATAACAGAAATGTTTATATTATTGTATTATTATTATTTACGTATAAAACCATAAAAACGAAGATATCAACAAATCCTTAATTCGATGAATTATTATCAAATAAACTGAGAAGAGCTAAATTATTTCAACTGTCAATTAAACAAGTTAAGTTCATTAGTTGTTTAGAAATGTCCACCTTTGAAAATTGATTTATTGATAATGCCATGACGGTAAATCTAAGAAGCTCAATAATTAGCATATTGACCGAAAAATATAAGCAGCCGTAATATTGGTCTACAATAACCTGAACTATAGGACAACTATTATAAAGGCCAAAAGGATATTGAGAAGGGAGCTTAGGGGGCTTATGTTCCCTATAACATAATCAAGCCCCTCTGAAGGTTTTAATATCTCTACTTCAGTTACGACATATATAAGTATATAACGTATGGTACAATTGTAAAAAATAATCAAAATGTTTTCAATAAATTCGTACAAATATTTTTTCGTAAGAATTTATTAATATTATCTATGATAGAAACATGGTTATATAAGTTGGTATATAAACCAGGGTCTAAAGTGGAGTTTGATTATTTAACAGTTTCCGATGGAAAACCATTTACGTTAACATTTATTATTAATTCGATGTACAGTAGTGTCAGCACTAGAACGAAGTTTGTGACACTAGGACTTGTAGCCATAAAAAGTCACCAAATAATGTATGCATTTGAAAATAAAGACAAGCATATTATAATTATTTTAGATTCTGAGAGGAACGATGAATGTATTGATTTTACAATAATGTGTGTTTTTTCATATATTTATTTATTTTTGTGTCTGTCATCACCGTTTGGGGCACTAAAACTGCTTCGATTTTCTTTAACAGAATCTTGTTCGATGGGAAAATGAATATAGTTGGTGCATTCAGGACGTCAAAATTTAAAATTCTCAATAGTTTTCAAAAGCACTGGGAAAAATAAAATGACAATTAGGGGAAAACAGGAAATTTTACTCAAAATTGGTTTTTGACAAAATCAATTATTTTTTTTTTGGTGTAACTCTAAAACCTATGACACTATAGTTACACGAAATGTTCACTGGTTGTTTATATTAGCATTTTATATACACGATAAAATTTTCAAAAAAATTTTCTTTTTAAATCTAAGATTTGAAAATGTTATACAAGATTTCTCATAAGTTTGTCTATCTTTATCAAACAAAAAAAAAAATGTCTACAAGAAAGTAAAATTATTATTTTATGAGCGTTTAAAGTATATATTTTCACAACTTTGGATATTCACTCGACTTTTCATGTAGTAATTTTCTTATTTCATTGCATTTCAAAAATTAATAACTGTAGGTACATAAAAATTTCACTGAATATTTATATTTTCATTTTCTATACACCATAAAACTTTGAAATTATTTTGACTCGTTTGAGCTGTTACGGACATTTTCAGTTTGAAATTTGTTTAGTTTTTTTTTTGTATAACTGTCAATAAAATGTTATTAGTTTTGTAGAAAAGCGTGAAAACTTAATATAAGATTCTAGATAAATTGTTACTATAGAAGTTGAAAAATATTAAAAGTACATAGGCACAATTTTTTTTTATAAGTTTTTAAAGTTCGAATGTTGACAAAATTTAATATTTATTTTGTTGTTAATTATTTATAAAATGTTCAACTTTTATAGCTAAGAATTGAAAATTTAAATCAAGGTTAAATGTAAATAGGTTATATATAAATTATTTTATTCACAATAATATCATCAAACATACTTAGTAATATCATAGACTGACTGACCGTCTTCGCTCAGAAACGGTTATCTTATACAATGATATAATATCATTGAATTCTAATTTAACACCATCCATTACAGTGACCAACTTGTAACCTACTGGACAGCAGAGTGACACCCACTAGCCCACCTTTTTTGTATTTTATTTAACTGAATTTATTATTTTGAATTAATTTTATTTGTTCCACGTGTTACTACTTTAAGTATTAAATTGTATTATAGTTTATAAAATTATCAGGCTTCTATTAAAACTTGTGCCTGCCAATCAAAAACCATATTATACGACAACAATTAAAAATAGATGTATGTTTTAGTTTTATTATTTAAAATAAAAATTTCAGTGGAGAAAGTATTGATAAAATTATTATTTAATTAAAAATGTGTCTAAAAAAGATTAAACTGAAGATATACATGCCCTAAGATTAAAAATAACTTAAAATACGCATTTATATGTAAAATAAAATGTTAAAACTAGGTTTGTTAGCAAGAAACGTATGAACGTATAAACGTTTCGTATTCTGCTATTTTTGACTGTACAAAACAAATATACTAATGTTACAAGTCCTCTACCCTAGCCATGACGTAATGTATCAATGACATTACAATAATATCATGTAATAAGAACTCCGTCAGAACAGACGTTAATATGAATTGTATACTTGTAATTTTATTTTTAAACTTTATTTTATATGATTTATGTGTATAAATTATACTATTATGTCAATTAATTTTAAATTAAAATTATTTCAGTAATGTCTTAAGTGTTTGATATCTTTAGTAAAAAAGAACGCCCCAATTTTATAAATAGAAATAAGTGTATCAAAGTGTATTGATACCGATACCATTTTTAATATATTTGCACAAAGTAGTAAGTATATAACATTGAAATAAATAAAATGTAGTAGCTATAAACGTTTCGTATTCTGCTATTTTTGACTGTACAAAACAAATGTAATAATGTTACAAGTCTTCTGACCTATCCATGAAGTAATGTATCAATGACATTATTATAATATCGTATAATAAGAACTCAGTCAGACCAGACGTTAATATGAATTGTATATTTGTAATTTTATTTCTAAACTTTATTTTATATGATTTATGTGTATTATACTATTATGTGAATTAATTTTAAATTTAAATTATTTCAGTAATGTATTAAGTGTTTGATATCTTTAATATCAACACACCTCAATTTTATAAATAGAAAAATGTTTGTATAAGTGTATTGATACCGATACCATTGTTAATATATTTGCACAAAGCAATAAGTTTATAACATTGAAATAAAAAAAATGTAGTAGTTATCAATAATTTATTTATTTAATATATATATTATATATAATAAAATATAAAATAAAACGTGAGTAGCCACTAACTAGTAGGTTGAAGCTTCTGAAAATGTATGTTTAAGCAAATGGATAAGGTAAAGAGGTAAACATTTTAAGCCCCATCATGGACGTGACTAATTATCCGCCTATAGCATCTATAGTTTATACCCAGGACAAACAGCCTATTTTTTATTTTTATTATTTTTTAAATTTAATGTGACTCTAACATATATAAATATTATTGTACCTATCTCAAATATTAACAATATAAAATAATTATTATAATGACAGAAACAAAAAGAACACGACATGTAAAGCTCATACAGTTAAATGTTTAAACCTGTCTGAAATGTAAATCCCTGATTAAGGATGCCCATTTTATTAATGTAAATATTTGGTTTTTATCATGTACATTGTATACATATTAATATAATTTGTATACCGTCTTCTTAGTTATTTTAAAATCGAATTATACGAATTTCCAATGAGAGATAACGTACTTTTTGTTACGGAAATCGATAGACAACGAAATATTGATTTTTAAAATAATTTCGTTACGGCATAGTGGGCCCAAGACGGTAGAATTATTATAATATTTATTATTATTATTTTGTTATTATTATTATCATCATAGTAACTTTTATTATTATTTATTGTTGTAAGTTAATATAATATTACGTGCAATAATACCATGATAACCGATTTGTTTGTAGAACGTTAAACCTAAACCAATCGATATTGATTTTTATGATTGGTAATAAATAATAATCATAAATATCATATTTTGGCACGGTAGTCAATAAAAAATCATCTAGTTCTATTATCTTATTACATAATGTTATTATACGTTATCACTCCAACACCTATAATAAGTTTTTAATAATGGTATTATCATTTTTATTTTTTAAATCATTCCAGAAAAATATTGTTTTATTACCTAACACTAATAATCAAATAGATGCAAACAATAGACATTTACATTGAAAATAAAAACTTTTATTTCTGGTCTTCGGAACATGTATAAAATAATATATCATATTTGTATAGAATATAATAATGGCAAATAAATTTACCTATCCATGAGGAGTCTTCAGTATTTATTTTTATCTTAGACGTCGGTTCTTTTAGTTTGGATATAACAATAGATGAAAATACGAAAGAACATCCGATGATTAACTGATGGCATGAAATTAAACAAGTGCATAATGCCTAAAATTGAAATGAAAATAATTTATCGATGATAATATTATACAGGTTCCTACGTTATTTTGTTTCATCATACTCACAAGCTTCAGATGGCCATCGAGTTTGAAATTCAACATTTTTTAAAAATCAGAGTACTTAAAAAAAAAAAACGCAGCCACGATATAATTATTATTTGACTGCCGTATACAACTATACGTGTCAACTCATTCTCGGCTAATGATTGACTAGGCGAGACACACAATTATTGCTAATAATCGTTTGTTGTGAATTAATAATTAGTATGTGCATATTATTTCGAGCGTATCATAATGCCTCTTGAATTCGTGTGTGATATAGTGTATACAAAAACGTATATCGATAACGAAAATATAACCTTATGTAATACATTATTACTAATTTTAAAAGGAAAAAAAAAATACGTCCCACTATTATTGAAAACATTAACCTACGTTTTTATAATATATTATACACGTCATATACATTTTTATTAACCTTACCTAATGTAATTTATATCTTATAGACGATAACGAGAAACATATTAACCTTAAACCATCTTATATCGTTTAAATATAAATTGAGTTGTCTTGAGTATAAACTAATAAATGTTTGATGGCATGTCAATATCAGTTTCACCGCTTTCATCATATACAATCACTCAGTCACCGTTATTGACTTATACGAGGTAAACTCATCGCCATGAACCATACATGTATACATATATATGGTGTCTGTATATTGTTGTTTTTATTTTTATTTTTATTTTTATTATTTACGAAATAAAATTGAACATAAAATTACCTTTTGGTTTTTGAGAGTATATAATATAGTATAAAGCGGCTCCTAAGTACCACCTACTATAATAGAAACTATACACACAATTCAATTATGTTTTTTCAGAATCCTGTTTAGGTGTTTCAATTTTCACATACATACAGGGTGTTCACACCGTTTTTTCTTCAATAATGTGCAGTTGTTCAAAATCTAATATTTTTTTTATGACGCTTCCTTATGAAGTTTTAAAATTATCTAAAAAAATTGTTTAACGAGTTAAAAATTCGATATATTAAGTGTTTATCCTTAAAAAGAAACACCAAGTATAGCAATAGGTAGGCATGTGGGCGCGGTTCTATCTGTATTACATTATAAAGATGATTCAAGAGAAAAATTGCTTACGACCACTTCGTTTAGATTTTTTACCTAACTTTGTCCATCACTCGTGCAAGAAATTTTGTGTTTGTATTTAACTGTTTGCATCACAAAATTTTTAGACTGAGGGGTAAATGCTTTATAAATTGATTGCTTTAAATATACAAAACTTTATAATATTAAGGTAAAATTAAACTCAACTCTTTAATGACGTGTAAACAGACGTTAATCTGAGCCCTACTTATGTGGGATTAGGAGGACTGTAGCACCAGACATGGTATAATTAAGAGCCCTAGACCCCAGCATTGTAATTGGAATGTTACAGATGTAACAATACTTACCAAAAGTTATCAATTTCGTAAATTTTTAAATATTATAATTATGCTATTTTTCATATTATTAAATAAGTAATCTTTTAAGTTAATTTAGTACTATGATAGTTACACCTGCTTGATGTTATTTACACTGAATTTAGAATAACTTTTAGCTTTGTGTTAAAAAATGTATAGGTAGTGTTCTGACGATAGTATCACGTTAAATTGTTTTCATAACCATAAAGCGTCATAGCCTATAAGACTGCTGTAACGCGGTGTTGAAAAATATTTTAGTAAAAGTATTTGAGTATTGGTATGTAAATACTTTGTCAAGTACCTATTGCGATTTCTTATTTTAAATACTGTTCGTCAACAATTAGTATTCAAGTACGTTTTAAATGCTATTTAATTGTATTAAATACCACAGAGACACAGATTATTGAATAATTTCCATTAAATTATTTTTTTCTAACTGTCAATTATAAATATTTAGAGCTATATATATTATAATATTATTATCTTTATATCACCTACTAAAAAATGATTACTACGAAAGCCAAAATTTCATATTTTTAAATAGTAAATAATGCAATATATTAGGCAGATACATTGAATTAGGGGCTAATAATTTTTAAAGTACAAATTACTATTAATAATTATTTTTAACTGTTATACCGCTATAATCTATTTATTGAATAATTTAAATAAGTTTTCAAAAATACGACAAACAGTTTTACTGATTCAAAAATAAGAAAAAGTACGATAAAAAAAATATTTATTTAAAATTTGGCTTATATACTTCTTTTATAAGTATTTTAGTAATAACCAAATACTTTTTAAAAGTATTTTTATTGAACACGGCAGCAGTGTAACCTAAGAAAATCTAATCGACGAGCGTTGCAAGATAATTCTTTTGTGAGATATATATAATAAGGTTTGACTAGACGTTTCGGTCACCACTGCGAAAGATAGGTACCTACTTAGGGTTTTAAAATATCATGAAATATTTCATTTCTGTGAAAAATAAAAATTTTATTACATCTAAAAGTTTATACTAGTCAACTTCCAAGTGAACATTTTTAAAAGTTGGTTTATTGTATGAAACAAAGAAAATATATCAAATCTATAATATAATAAATTTAAACATTGCCTTTTAACTCTTACGTTACAACCTCATAAACCAACTCAACATAACAACATATTGTTGAGAGCCCTGGATCTGCGAATGCACATTATATTATACTATATTATAATTATATTATAATATTATATTCACAATGTATAGACATAAACCACTATTAATAGTCGAGGGACATGACCTTTTACAATATACAAGATATGATCTAAGTATTAAGTAAAAGAGTCCAGAGCACCTTCACATCACTCAGTCATATACATTATACACACACACACATATACGACTCTTGTACACTTTATAATTACTGAAAATACACTATTATTTCATTCAATGTTGAAAGTGACTTAAACTTTATTTCAAACCTTTAACTTTTGGATCGCTGACAGTTTGAATACATCAATATTTTAAAAAATCATTAAAAAATGTTTTTACTCGCAAAATAATGACAGGAATATTTTTCATAACTACCTAATATAGAATATACAAATATGAAATATGAAATCAAAGAAAATAATATGTTCTTCTTTATTTCTAAGTGTGTAATCAACATATTATTTCTAATCATCTATAACCGAACACGTTTAAAAGAAGAAAAAATATTGTTCATAATTTCATTAAAATATTTCAAGAAGAGAGAAATTTTCAATTTTGAAATATTTCAATTGAAAAATTGCACGTGAAATATTTCAAATTCAGAACCCTATACCTACGTATAACGCCGTTGGTAATAATTTAATATATTGGCGTCGACTCGGACACATATAATATTACGATCGTACCCACATAATACCGATGTCAACCGACAACGATGGCGTCTCGGAGGAATCGAATAACGAACTGGCGTTTGAGGGGTGGCCGCCTGTGGGTTTTCACAGTAATGGATGGATTCGTTACCGAAGGGTATGGTGGGTCATTTTACATTTACTTATAGCGATTTTTCAACGTGGCGATTGTGCAGGTTTAGTATATCTGGTGGATCCGGTCGGGACTTATAGAAGTGTTCGCCGTGGCCGACATTTTATAGTTTATAAGTTCACCCATTGCAGTAATTTCACCCACTGTATAAGTTCACCCTGAATTGTGACTGAAAAAGCCAATGTGTAACATACAAGCGCATTGTTACAGACACAGATCGATTGTAGAGTCGCGACATTATTAAATGTGAATTCACAAAAAACTATTTTATAAGTTGACCCGTTATTCGCCAAGAGTGAATATTATATTATTATTATGACTAAATACAATTTTTCGAATTTTGTTTATTCACATTTTGTGTTCGAAATATTATGTAACTAATAATGATAATAATAATAATTTATTTATTGGCTATAATATGATCACAGTACAGTAGTTTTAATAATAAAAGAATATCGAGTATAATGGCCCAACACACCACTGAGGAAAAAACCTCTTATTGGTGAAATTGGAGTAGGTACTAAGAAAAAACCTAAGTAATTAAAGTAGTATAAACATTAAAATTAAAAATGGAAACATTAAAAGACAAAAATATAATAAACATTACAAATTAAAAATTAAAAATGGAAACATTAAAAGACAAAATAAGAATAATAAAAATAAAATAAAAAAAAGTAAAATAAATTAATCGGTTGCTATATAATATATTAAATGTTATCAGGTTCACATCATATATTTTATATTAACACTGAACACTATGACTCAGATGCTTGGGCTATGGTTTAGCCAAACTTTTAACTTTTTTTTTGTATTGTTCATAGGATATGCTATTTATGATATGCGATGGTGCTTTATTCAGTAGCTTAAGACCTACCTACCTGTGAAAAACATCGGTGTATCCGAATTGGTTCCGAAACGTCCGAATTGGTTCCCGGTTTATCACAAAGGGTATAACCGAATTGGTTCCCAGGTTGGTACTAAGGGTATATCCGAGTTGATTCCGAGTTCCACGGTAAAAGCATTTTAAATTTTCCTTCCCATTTTATACAGACTTAGGACTGTCCACATAATATTATGCAGGTATGGTTAAAAATTATGCTTTTTTTGTCATATAAATGCTACTTTTTTTATTTTTTATTATATATCTTTTTTTTTTTTTTAATTCGTCCAGTAAAATAAAATAATATACCACCGGTTTTATCACGGTTACTTATAAATATGGGAAATATGTTATAATAATATTATTATTATTATTAGATTGTATCTCGCCTTATTCGAAAGTGTTTATCGGGAACCAATTCCAATGTGTACCGCACTACCGCCTACCAATAATACCGGGAACCTATTCGGATGTGTGTTGCCTGGATTGTCGGGAACCAATTCGGATGTAAATTTTTCGGTATGGGAACCAATTCGGATGCAGCCAAAAACATGGGCTTGATTTAATCGACCGGGTAAAAGGGATCTCTATGTTATTCTCCTGCTGTGTATTGTAGAATGTTGATTTTAAATTAATTAAATTAATTTTATATATGAAATAGAGGGAATTTCTTTGAAATAATTGTTGCAAAGTGTAAACGTTAAATTCCTTGTATAGTTGTATAGTCGGATATGTTTTAGGTTTTTTTAGTATTATTTTTATTATACTTGTTTGGGCTCTCAGTATTTTATTGCTAGCAACGATACCTAATCCACCCCATGCAGTTATACCATATTGAACTTTTTCCATATTTTTGGTCCTGTTAAATATTTCATTCGATGCAGATAATAATTTAGAAAGTTACTAATTAATATATCCGTTCGAGTAGTATTATATAAGTATACACACAATAATTCATGCTATTAAGTGTTGTCAATTTTTGAGAAATAAAATATGTGTTCTAGCCAAATAGTTTTGTCACGGTAGTGGAGGATGCGGCTGATTATTTACATGCACTGTAATATTGATCATTAAAAATATGATTAATAATTTATATTATTATGAATATTGAAAAAAAGGTCGTGATGGATCTATGAGAGGTATAGTATGTATAATAGGTATATAGATGTATCTACGAGGGGCCCTCTTACGCTACTGACTACAATGCGATATTATAGCGTTTTGTATTGTTCATCGACAATCGGCCACAGTGCCAATTAGAACTTTGAATTTATATATTTTAACAGCAAGTAATGAATTCAGGATTTTTTGTGGTGGTAGAGGGAGGGACACAAGAAATCTATTTCCATCGAATTTTATTTTTATTGACATGAGTTTAATTGTCATACTATTATTAATTACGATTACGATAATATATATTAATTATTATCAATTACCTAGGTTGGTAAAATTAAAATAAATGGAATTTAAATTTTTTTATTGACGAAATAATATTCTTCAAACTGGCACTCCCTCTCCCCCACAGATTGCCAGTAGTATCAGATAATACTATAACAATGCAAACAATGCACACTGTAATTTGACATATTGATTACTCAGAAGACATAATACAGAAAAGTGTTGAAAGGAATACTGAAAATAGTTTTCCGTAATTCCAGTGAACTATGACCTATGTATTTTTCTATAGTGTTTCCATTTGAAAGGAATTTTTCGAAGCTTACACATATTAATATTAAACTATACATCAAACTACGCTCGATGACACAATATAATATACTAAAACGCAATAACTTCCCCATTCCGAGGAAAAATGATCGACACGTGAATGACGACTTCATATAATATATAAATTGTTCTATGTAAACGTCGATTAGTTCTATAAATATTCAATATTTATTTTATTAGGTTACAACATCTCTCATTAATAATATAAAATTAATATTTAGTAATTTAAATTTTTAGCAGAGCGATGAATATATTGGTTCAACGATACTCGATAATGTGAATAATTTCTTCTGTAATACATATAATAGTGCTGAAGTTTTTCATTACGTTTAGAATCTGAAAAAAATGTTTGGTTTTCGATTTTGATGGTAGTCTTTGGTTGAAGCATTTATAGTCAGTACTTTAATGAGGAGGGGGGGGGCTTGACTTTAGACTGTGACTGCAGAATAGTTTTTGAAGTACTTTGATGTATAAACATCGAATTTTAGACAGCTGCAGCATTTAAAATTAATTGAGCTGAGTGGAGTGGCACAGAGGTACGCACTAAAATGTTGGTACACTACTCCACTCATCTAAACTTTAAATACTTATTTGTGATAACTCCAGATAAATGATCACAAATTAAATATCTACTTGTTCTGAGTACGTTTTTGATTACTCGAGACCAGAATTCCACAAAATAAATTATCAAAAATGAATAACCGTAGTGACCAGAAATGTTCACTAAATATTTATACTATCATTTTTTATATAACATTATGATACTATTAAAAAATATTTTTAGCTATTATTGACAGTTTGACACTGTAAATTTGCAACATTTTTTAGTTTCATTTCGATTTACGTTGATACGCTATTTCATTTTCAATTATATTTATATATTTTTTATTTATCGGGGAGCTGTTAAATTGTTTAAGCTATTGCTTTATTATTATCAATTTTATTTTCAAGTTCTATTAATTAATTGTGATTATGTAAATTTACTACGTAACTTTATTTGCAAATGTTAATTTGTAGTTAACTGTTCATACTGTACATACACCGCCACTGCACCGGTGGGCATAATCGTATCTAATACACAAGCGTTGTGTGAAAGTTTTGAATTATGTAAAAAATATATATTTTTATATGGATAAATGTTTTAAGTGCTATTTATTATCTTATCCAGATAAATTGTCAATAGGTAACTAATCTGTTATAAACTCTAGATAATTTATGGTTATCTTTGTACAAAAGTGGTACAATTATTGGTTTTCGGTTAAAATTAATTTAATACAAGGTTTCCCATAAGTTTAGCTTTTAGCTACAGATTGTAGTAGTTAAATATCAAAAATCCATAAGCACACATTTTTTATAAATGTGAATTTTTAAGTTGAAATTAGGACAAAATTGAATGTTCAAAAAAAATTTGGTTATTTTGTTGAAAGTTTAAAAATATTAACCGCAGCAACTTGAAATATTTGATTATTAACTATATTATTATTTGAAGCGTAAAAATAATGACATTTTTAAAATCTTTAGATTTATTTCAAGCTATTTATACCATTCTAAGGTTAGTTAGTATTGACTTATATAACGAATTATAAGTTCATAATAATAGTAAATACCACCTATATATTAATATAAGAAAATGGTAGGTAAATTATAATATTCCATGCTACGTTTTTGGCAAAAATTAATTCTACCAACCATTAGTATTTCTAATAACTAATAAATAATAATACAAATATATATATATATGACTTAATAATAATATATATTTAGAAATAAAGGCTGTTTTCACCGTATACGAAAGAATCGTTTTTCATTTACAACAATTTATCGTTGAATTCAAATTTAACACATCCATCACAGTGACCTACTCGATGGATAGGTACTATAAAAATCCTTTGTACACAACATAGTGCAATTTATTCCCGATTTTCAAATTCTATTTTAAAACTTGTAAATCTACATTGAAATTAAATTTTATTTAATAGCAAATAATTATTTAGCTGATTTATTTATTCTTTTTAAATTTTTTATCCTATTAAGATTTTTTGTTTAATTTAAATAGGCTTTTTTTTTATTAATTTTCGACCAACTTCTTTTTAAGGATAATTAAGGGAGGGATGACTTACAAATTTTAAATTCATGCCTACAAATAATTACAAATTGTCAATGACATTTCGCCATAGTCAAAAACTTTGAAATGCCAAAACGGCCAAGTTTCGCGAAAGTTAGCCGTGATTTAAGCTTTTGAGAAAAATTCGAAACGGCTGTACTTACAAATTACCAAATTGTGCTTACATAAACTTACAAATGACTTACAAATTTTTGACAAAATTTCAAGCCAAAATGTTCACATTGTGAGGCCAACTTCTCGGACCTGAATCAGTCATGGAGAATATGTCAAATTATGGGAACGCAGGGTATGGACATGGTATTGAAGTATTAAACGGTATATTAGTTACCTTTGACTATAAATTCAATATACGATAGCTCATAGCTGCACTGTTGCGATAAATTTAATTTAAATTCAACACAATATTATCGCATACTTAATAATATAGCATGGTTATCACCTATCGGTGTACACTACATATTTTATTTTAGGCTTTAAAACGATTTTTGCAGAAAATGTTTACGAAGTGTACAATTTATTATCGTGATAGCATCGATTTTATCCTCTAATACAAGTCTATACGTGACATTTAAAACGGCATCTTAATTAATTAAAGCCATTATACACTACCTATGTAATTATATTATATTATAATGCAAGAAGGTACCGGTAAAAACGTGAAGGTTAATCGCGATCACTATTTTACTGATGTAGATTTTGACGGAATTAATATTATAAGTTTACAATCATATTATTAATCATGGTTAGGGAATTAGTGGCCTATTAAAAAAAAAATATATAGGTACCTCATATTATGTCATTTTATCTATACCTGTTTTTGACTGAAGTACTTCACATTATAACTTGTACCTTAATGCTGTGACAATATATTAGGTATATTTACTTACAGTTTATTTTCATACCTATCGGTTATCGCGGTATAATTACTATTAAGAACTACCTGTTTTACAATCGAATTTTGTTAAAATATTATTATGTATGTAGTTATTGGATTGATTAGCGTATTATTATGAGGAGCACGTGTTTTAACACATGTTTGATGAAAACCATGTCTAGAAGATATTATTATTGGAAATATAAATGTAGTTAAATACTAATGAAGTGCAAGTCTCGTGTATAATTGATGTTACCTAATACTGATACTGTGCCAATCTCATGTTTTTACATAATACAAAATAAATTCATAACTAATATTATAAAATACATAATATAATACAATAAATTAATAACAGATATTATAAACAACACCACAACACTTCCGGTAAGCTCAGGTTGCCCAGTGTTGGGAGATTTCAATTCTATACAGAATCACGATTTATGTTAAAATTATACAATATAAAATATACATTTCAATATTATAATCTAGTGATTTTTCTATCAATTTTATAAATAAAAACAAACCTAAAATAATAATATTAGGATTAAACATACTCTTTATCAAACTCTAAAATTGTACACAGATAAATTAAAATTATATAAATAATTATTACATTTGTTTACATAAAGTTAATCTTACAACAGTTCAATATTTTGATCCAAAAGTGGTTTTACTATTCGCTATAGTATATAATATATTACGTTTATATCTTGCAGTATAACAATTCTGGTTCACATAGGTGTAACATTTTTATATTTATATTTAAAAAAAGTAATAAAGTTTATCGAAACTGAGTATTTACATAAATTAGTTCACACGATGCGTTTGTATGTGAGTTTGTATATGCCGCTTTGTATTGAAAATTACCTACAGGTTCATTCAGTAAACAATTGATTAAACTATTATAATAGTTGATTTAATATTCATCTAGGTTAGGGTGACCATAATATTTAAAGTCTAATCAACTTACTTTTTCAATAATATTATTTTTTAGATTCTGAGCGGAGCGAGGAAGTTAGCGGTCTTACAATGGTGTTTATTTTTTTTATTTTTTATCCTGTATACAAAATTTCTACCAGAAGGAGTTCTTTGATTTCAACATATAGTACCTTATTTTTTAGCAAATTGGATCAAGATGGTACTTTAAACAGGTAATTTTTTGATGTTATCAATAGTTATTTAATTCTAAGGTAAAAACCACCGAAAAATTACGGAGACCCGTTAAAAATTGGATTTTAATTTCCAACGCTTTGTTTATTACCATAGAAACGAATAAAAATAATAATATTAATTCAACTTACATGATATAATATAACTAATAACAATATAAAATATCCAGACTAACAAACCTTCTCTGTTCAGAATCGTTTTTCTTATACAATGATAGAATATCATTAAATTCAAGTTTAATACAATCCATTATACAATGACCCACTTGTAGAGCAGAGCGGCATCCACTTACACGCTTTTTTTTTTAATACAATTACTATTTTTTTAAATGTATTACTATATTAGTTTTATTTTGTTCTAATAATATATTATTATGTTCCAGTAAACTACATTATTTCAATAAATATTTTACAACACTGTTACAGTGTTACTGTACACCCACTCAAATTAAATTATGAAGTGTGAAGTATTTACTGAATTATAAATATTAATAGGCATAATACCTATCTTATTGATAAAACTAAACTTATAAAAATGAATTAAATAATATTATGTCAGATAAGATTTAGTTGCAATTGTTTTCTACTTTAATGGCTAATTATAAGTAGTACTCGAGTGACTTCTCTTTTTTTATATGTATAAAAGTACATATTAGATTAAGATAGTAGTTACCACAAGTACTATGAAGTATTAATGGAATTATTATTTTATAACGTTAATTATTAAGCTACATATCACTTATCAGTTAAAAATTTTAATTTCAGAAGTATTGTTTTTCCGCCTATATAGCTTCTTGAAAATATAATGTGTATTTTAATAATAACTAACTATGTTTAACATTGTTAAATGTGTAAATAATAATAGGTATAACAATGTTACTATAACATATTACCTATTTGACATAGAAAAATGGTTTAAACGTTGTAATTTTTGGAAACAAGTTTCCATATTATGAAGATGTATGGACAACGGATAAAAAACCGAGGAAGTCGTTCTACTATATAAGTAGTAGCTTACATCGAAATTGTAATACATGTGATAAATTTTAATTCAATGATAAATATAGGTACGAAAACCGACATAGGTTAGGGAAAAAACATAACGTGGAAAACAGTTCTTAGGAGGACGGACGATGATGTGTCCGGTGCACACCACTTGTATCCACTTAATGGTTATATTTAATAGGTAGGTTGGGCCCGAATAAAATACTGCCAAAACAGGCGATAGCTTACTAACTTGAGTCCCAGTGTATATATTTTTATAACCTAGTTGCAATGTTGCATCCTGAAAATGTATACTAAAAAATCAATAATTTGAATGCATTTACGAAATATACGATAAACCTATCCGTCTAATTGTTTATAGTACCTACTAACTATGATACAGTTATATAAAGAAATACAGAAAAATACTGATTGTTACACTTTTACCAAAAATGTCAGATCGTCTAGTATTCTAGTTATTACATACAATTTAATTTTGATTCCAGTTAAAGCAGGTATGTATATTTAATATTTATTTATATTTAAGACGAAATACAACTAAATATTTTATAAAAAAATTGTGTATAAATGTAATAGTTGTTGGTACAACATAAATTATATTATGTATGTGTGTACAGTAGGTATAAGAATACATATTTATATTATGATACAAAAAAGTAATAATAATAATAATATATTATAGTAGGTGCATAATATTATACAATTTAGTAACAGTATAAAATTAAATTAAATTGAAAATTTCATTAATAATTTAATACTATAATACAATATATCGAGATTAGCAGAATTACCTAATGAGTAATGACAATTGCATATTTTGTAACACATGCAACACATGCATATTTTCTGGTAAATTTATTGAGTAGGTAATTTAAATGTACGTTTTTAAAAAAAATTAATTATTGTCCCTGGTGTTTTTCTGGTTGATTTTAAAATTAAGTTTATCTAATAAAGAACTACAATATATTTTATTATCGAGTACCTAGTTCGAATAAAAATTTAAATTAAGATTTTGTTTACGTTTTTTAGGTCATAATATTAAAAAATGATAGAACTCAATCATGACCAGAGTGACGCTATCTTTCTACACTACATTTGAATGAAAGGATTCTTTTGAAAGAGTTTTGGATACCTTCCAAGTTTTGAGAAACAAAACTAAGTAACTAGTGTATACTAAAAATATAAGCTAGGTACCTACTAAATAACGTAACGAGTGACGAAAATTAAGTACGATGTCAATCTTAACTAAAGACTGAAATATGTATATTGTAGGCACCTACAGTAAATTAATAAGAAGAAATTTATAAAATAAACTGACATTTTTATTTCATAGAATTATGCTAATCTCCACTTTAACTATAATATGTACGATCCACGATATTACAAATTGAAAAAAAATTGTTATTTTCGAAATAATTAGTCAATCAATATGTTTTCACTTTAACTGTTTTCCTTTCTTTTTAATGTTACAATTCATAAAAATACTTCAATGTTAAAAAATCATATTATGTAAAATTTAATATATAAATACAAAAATACATTAATGTTAAATTATAAGTAGGGCCCGGAACTTGATGCATTTGCATATTTTTTTCTAATGCTTATATTCAAGGCTCGGCTTTACAGAAATTTGAATCATACAATATAGAATGTAATGCTAGGTACAATTTTTATTTTGCAAGTCTTGAATTTTTAGGGAATTTATCACTTTACGGTAATTTTTTAGGTGCATTTTATTCATTTTGTACTTTTTTTTTACATATATATTATATATTTGCATATTTCTTGTGAAAAGTTACACTTTATTGTAACACATTCAGTTTCCATCACCTTGTTGATTATCGACTTTCATTATTTTTATCGTTTGTTGACGCAATCTTTGAATATTTAATAAACTGTAGGCAGAATGCAGATACTGTTTTAGGACCGGTCAATCTGAAAAATTTCCCAAAAGTCGATCAACTTATTTCATATTGAAAAAAAATACTTTTAAAGGCTCCTTAGAGAGAAAAAAATATTTAAAGAGCTAGCACCTATATGTTTCATTAATTGTATAAAACGTACATTTTGTAAAACGCAACATTTTTAAAAATGTTAAATCATTATAAAGTAGTTTTTGGAGTTATTGTGGTAATTTTTTGATGTTTATAAGTCATTTCAACATTTTTGTTGTATTTATTTTTTAAATATTTTTAGGTCATCAAGTTCGGGCCCTGATAATAAGTCAACAACATATTATGTCCTCTCTACTTTTTCTTTATTTATAATATCAAGCTTTACGGCACGTCGGCACGGCATACTTCAAGTCTATAAATTGGCAATTGCTGATGATAATATTATGATGTATTCCTTCCTGTCAAGTCAATCAATAAGTGTCACACCTTCTTAAAAATTACCAAAATCGATTTATTCAACATTTTCCTGACAACTAGGAAGGGTCTAACGAAACTTCCTAAGGTTTGCTGGCTATTTACTTAAAATTGATTATCCTCCTTGTGACTATACATTCTTATTTTGGTAGATTTATCAATGTTTGGAGTCTTTAGTTGACAGTATACATGCGATTAATTTAACTTTTACTGATAGTTTATTAAAAGGTAAAATAGACTTAAAAATATATTAATAATAATAATATATTTTTTTTTTTAATTTGTGTTAAAAAAACTCAACTTTTTATACAAAAATCTCAAGTGATATCTAATTGGCAGTTAAAAAAAAAAAAATAATAAAAACAGACTTGTAGATTTGAGTGAAGGGACTTTGACATCGAATACATCAATGGTACTTCTGAATAATAATAATTTAATTACTAATAATAATAAAGTAATAACTATTTAATTTACTCACTAACTGTTAAATATTATAATTGCATTGATTAGTTATTATTTAAAAAAAACATGTATTGCATTTATTGTAGAGTATTAATTTTAAATTTATTATAATATTTAAAATTTATTTGATAATTTACAACAATCTACGAGGCCACGCGATTTATTAATAAGTCCAAAAGCAACATAGGTATTAAAATAATTTATTTTAATGAGTGCTTTACATTTTAATTTAAAATTGTTGTGATCTAAAAAGAAGTATCAAAACTCGATTTATATTATGTAACAATAATGGATAAACGAAACCATACACGTTTATCAGTTTATTTACATATCATACCGATAGGATTTTAAAATTGTATATAATTTATTTTCTTGAAATATTTTGTGTAACTTTTATGAATTATTTAATTTATGTGAAAAAGAAATTTAAAAATTGTGTTTTATATCTAAAAGTTCAAAGTCATAAACTTACAGTAAGGGAACATTTTTAAAAGTTTATTTATTGTATCACTAAGAAATACAGACACAATTTATAAGTTATAAATTAACCTATAGTTAAATAATTTATAACCATTGACAAAGTTATTCGTATTCCTTTATTGATAAGTCTTTTATTGTTGATATTTTATGTTTTTAATAAATAATCATTATAAATGTATAACTATTTAACCTCGATGTTTACCTATAACCGTAAAATGCAATTTTAATTAGGGATAAAAAATAAAAAGCAGATTCTACCACAGTTGATTACCTTTCTCATGTTATGTACATTTTATCTAATAAAAATGTTTGAATTCACTGACCTAATTGAAATATAATTCTCCGTGTTATGAGCAAAAAAATTTTAAATAATAAACATAATCGATATTCCAACATTGACCAACGACAATCTGTATTCTCGTTAGTTTAATAATATTTTGTCGATAGAAAATCTTATTTTCTGAGCGTAGTGATGAATGTACTTATTGATTTCAAAGTGATGTGAATTTTTTTTTTTGTGACTAAAAACACTTTTTACAGTCGAAAAAATGATCTGATTATAAATGTTGACTAAGGTTTCTGATAGAAAATTGGATCTAGTTGGACAGTTGATAATTTAAGAATATTTGGTACAGTGATGTAGATAAAATGTTTAATACATATGATGATATAATATACATCAAACAGTTTTAGAATAATATTAAGTATGTTCTTTTTGACAATATTTTTAGTCTCTTAAGTTGTTACAAACGGGTGATTTTATTAGGGCGTTGAGTCATAAGCTGTGTATTTGTATACTAAATTCCTACACGAGTTCTTATAACATTATATATTTTAGTTTATACATAAAAAATATATGTTCTTACAATATCTACAGACACCAGTTCCTACTAGTAATTTACGAGATCCTCTTGAAAATTGACAACAGTAAAATATTTTGCACTTTCCTAATGATATGATTTGTTAAATTTTTCTATTTATTATTATAAGTATAGATAGTTAGCATTTTATATTGTATACTACTATTAGGTATGTAAGTAACTAGTTATAATATTTTAGGTTTTATTTTATTGATTAAAAAAATACTCTGCAACATAGGCTAACATTAGTCAAAAATCACAATATAATATTTTATACAGTTATAATTATAACATTTTTTTTTAAATAAAATATGTTATTTACATAAATTTATTTGTTTAAGAAAATTGATTAATTCTAGGTTTTGTCCATGGTTAGGTCTATGTGTGTGGTTTGTTTATTTTATTTTATTTTATATAATATTTAGGTATTAGAAATAAGTTTGGTATCCATAATCAGAAAAAAATAAATCTATAACAAATTGGCAGATTTTTCAGAAAATTATACACATTAAGCAAGCGTATTACACATATTACATCCACCTGATTCAAGTTGAACATCACGTTAAATATAAAAGTACAATTTATCCTGCAGTTTAATATGTAATAATGATACATCTTCTACAGTTACGTCGTAGAAAACGCGCGTTAAGAGTTTTATAGTCATCACTAAATATACACTAAAGAGTATATAAAAACCAATATGATAGAAGCCGATAAAAAAAAAATGTATTTTATAATAAATATAAAACTATTTTATTACAAACTAGTTTGTAGTTTAAGCTTTTAAGAACGACGTAATACGTTTAGTAATAAAATAGAAAGTTTGTTTGTCGTTCGATAACATCACATATTGTGATCATTACACGGCGTTATGGATAGGCTTTTCAGATACGCTCGTGTCGAGTTTTTATTATTATGGTATCTCATAAGAACTGTATTATATTTTGTTAAAAGAATACATCAAAGTACGATGACATAATAATAATATATTATGTAAACGAGTGTCAGTAAGGATAAATAAATTACAATGAAGCCTTTAATACCAGACACTTCGGTCACTGTAATTTTCTCCGCTATATAGTATATTCAGAGGGTTCAACTTGTACAAAATAATTGTGTAATTTGTTCCTATAAAAAACTTTCACAATAAGAGATGGTCTCTATTATTAGAGGTAGGTGTCCGTTAGGGGAGATTTCACTATAATAATATAATAATGTCTCCATAAAATTTTAGATAACTCGGGATGAAATAGATAATTATAGTAGGTATTCATAATTTATTTGAAAATGATTATACTGAATCGTATTCATGCAGTAATGGACATTTACCTATTTATAGAAGTAGATGGAATATTGGAACAGGATACAAATTCAAGTATTTGAAATATAATATAGTTCAATATAAACATTACATTATTCGTATTGATCGATAAAGAATAAAATGGTTTTTGCCAGTTTTTTTGGAATAGTTTTCTGGGGATATCGTCATGGGAAATACTTTATCTCTGCGGCAGACGGACAAATAATATGATTTTATTTCTTGAAACAGTATTTTTAGTTTATTAAATATATTTTTTTTAATTTTTTTAAACAACAATATATATATACATATACACTTCACAGTGGTTGGCATCTTAATGTTATAAATCTTTTCCGGTTGCATTCACCGAAGTAGTACTTCAATATTCGTCGCACAGACTTACAGTCAAATAATTGTCTCAAATAATACTCTGTTAAATTAAGTATGATTTACAAATTATTATAAATACTGCAGCGCTATTGTAAGTGAACAAATCTGTTTAAAACAAATTTATATTAACATTAAAAATGTGGACAAGTGGGTACCGCTCTGCTGTACAGTAGTTGTTGAGTATGTCATTGTAATAGATGTGTTAGGTATAAATGTATTGATGAATCTTACATCTTCGCATACGAAAAATAATTCTCAGCGGTGATGGTCACGGTGTATAAATAATCAAAATATGTAATAATTAAAAACCACTTAATACCAAAATACATCTTAAAAGTTTTAAATTCAAACGTGCATAGAAATAAATCTTACTTTACGGTAAATTGTTTTTTTAAAGTAGAGAAACATGTGTAAAATCTTCTATTAAAAGGTTTATTGTTAGCTATGAAAATAAAAAGAAAAACTTTTGTGAACTTCTAAAGTGTGTGGGATATTGATGAATTTGATCAACATTTGCAACATATGCATGCAACAAATATTCATGCCTATGTATCTTTAATATTTTTGAACTGATATTAAAACAACTTATGAAATAATTAGTTATTATATAAATAATATAAAATTGGTTGTATTAAATTGTCAAGCTTTTTTACAAAGTGAAAAAGAGTCAACAATTTTGAAAATATGTCTTCGTCTTACAAAATAATATGTACAACAAAATAAATCGGTTTTGCGTGGGACAATTGTCTTCCTTACTTATAGTAGAATTAAAAAAATTTCATAACGCATGAAAGAACATAATGTGTGTCGTAGATTTTTTTCATTTTTTTGATAGCGCTAACCAATAATTTTAAATAATTAAACAAAAAAAAACTTTATGTTCTGAAACTGATAACTTTAAATCTATTTATGTTATCCAAATAATAAAAACACTATGACATAGATAAGTTTCTTGCCTATGAGTTGTGGAATTTTGGCAGTTTTACTATAAATACAGTGGGTATAAAGCAGTTTTTGTTATGTTGTAAATTTGTAAGACGGCAACAACACATGCAGGTGTGACATCCCCTTAACTTTTTTCACTGGAATTTAAAATAATATATCAAGTTAAAATATTTTTAAAATTGTTGGTTTTAATGGTTTTATACACTAATTTGTTACTGTATACACGATTTTAAATAATATTAATCTAATGCTATAATAATAGTATTGTTTCATTCATTTTCATTGTTTCTTGATACAAATATAATATATTTTATTGGTAGGTAAAAAATATTCTTTATGTGACCCACATGATAACTAATTCAATCTGAGATGAGTTAATATTTATTCCCTTTTAACTTTAAACTTAACGAGTGCAATTTATTAATTGTTAACTATTAAATTCGAACTTTTCAATATTGTGTTCACTTAATTCGAGTAATCACTTTCATTAATTTTCCCGCCTTTGACCCTAACTGCTGGTTGCCCCATGGGCCATGAATCAGCGACAGGATTACGTTTTATTTTTACGAATTTTGACTGAAATACGTAAAAATAATTTAATAACTTGATTTAATTATAAAATAATTTCATTAAAAAATGTTTCTTTATTCTGTGTATTGGGATTATATACTTTTGGGTATATATTACTACATAATAAATAGTACCTAAGTTTGTAATTACATTTTTTTATATATTATATAAATATATGCAAACATGCATACATTATTTAGTGAAAACTATAATTAAAATAGATATAATATCATTAGTCAATAGTCGTAAGTTCATGCATCTGTATGTTTTTTTTGCTACACAGGAACACATGCTAACTGAGATAAAAATCCATTTCATAACAATAGTAATAATAATATGAAGTTTGATAGTGCATGTTTTTGCGTGTTTAGGGTGTTAAGGCATATTTGGCATATAGTCGATTTTCTACAGTCGTTAGTGCATATTATTTCATATAAATATGTTTTAGACAAATATTTGAAAAGTTTCTTGTTTCTTATTTACTTTCCCATTTATAAAAATATAGTGTTTTGGTTTATTTGTATTCAGTGTGTGTGTGACTACCTAGTGTCCTAGTAAATACTTATTTAGATTTTATGCGTTTTACGTATTACCGGAAACAATGTAATCGCTACCATTACCATCCTTCATCCACAAAGTCCATCGTTGAAACGAACCTGTACAAGCATGTAGCTTCTCAAAAACCCACATTTATAATTTTGTACATTGGTAAATTATAGTTTTCTTGAACTCACCGATGAGTTTACTCGTATGAGTCGTATGCGTTCGTTTGTTCAATTTCCTGTTTTAGTGTTTTTGTGTGAGCCGTGAGGTAAAGGTACCGTACACATTATTCATATTTTATTTAAACAATGCCAAAAGAAAAACAAACAGTTGCGGGCCGTTTGCAAAATTTTATGGCGGAATTTTATTTTTTTCTAATTTATGGATTTATTCTTATTATTTTTAAATATGCTCGTGATTTTTTAACATAATATATATATATTTTGAGTGCATAATTTTAAAATGTTAGGACATATAAACGCACATTTTTGAACTTTTTAGTGCATGAATGCATGCTTATTTATGCATTTTTTAGTGAATGAAGTTACGAGCCCTTATTATTATTTTTGAATTTAATCAGTATTAACACTATTTTAAATAACGATAAAAGCAAAACTAGTATAACGTTAAAGGCAAAAGTTGAATAACGTTTTAATTCTAAATTACGATAAACGCAAAAATTGTGTAACGTTTTCATTGTAAACAATATAAAACGGAAATTTTTTTTCAAATGGTTTATACCTATTAAAGTATAGTATGATTGCATGTCATATTCTAATTAATTAAAAAAAATAATCATTATTGATAATATGACTGTGTATTTGCATCAAAATCGTTTGTTGAACGTGTAAATTAAAAATAATAATAATTCAAATCCATTTTAAACATATGTTTATCTCTAGTCGCGATTAAATAAATTAAATCAAACAAAAATCGAAAACCAATTGAATAAACTGATTAAAATCAAATACTACTAAATACTATTCATCGAATATAACATTACGACTGCAGAGTTTGTTTCTGATTTATTTGACAAGCCATCACACTGGCTGTTGTGTTTTCGGCTTTCACTTTTTTATTCAACACGACGTTATTTTGATTAGCCCACTCGGGGTAATTAGCCTCGTACAAAGTTTTCAGACCCAAAGAATTCGCTATTTCTTGACTCTTTTTGTTAGTGAATATTCCTGATATTACGTTGCATCCCAGATGCATCATCTCGGGTAACTGCTGATTGATTACGCACTCCAACAGTTTTTTACCCAGTCCTGTGTGTTGTAAAACAAATATTAATTATGTCGATTTAAACTAAGTATAGGTATAATTTGTAATACCAATATATACTTTATAAATTAAGAAATATAAAAAAACGCCATAGTTTTATATTATTTTTGCCGGAGCATTTTATCTAGTGTATACGAATTTTCGTATTGCGTTCGAGTGTTTGACTAATATATTATACTGAAAGGGATCGGTGGCGGATAGTTTTTAAGGAGTTCGTGTAAAAGAGTGTGTGTAAAAGAAATAGCGGAGCATTCCTGTAAACTTATGTACTAGACGTTGTTCCGACGTGGTGCGAGTGAATGGTAAACAATTTATGTACTTATGTATTTTGTTCCATCCTACCCATCAACCTAATAATGCGATCTATTTTCAGAAAACTGATATGAATTTGTTATAATGTCTACATGAGATCGGTCAGCCCATATCAATATTTCTGATTTAAATTACAAATTATCAACGTTTAAAAATTTGGAAATTTCAAAATATTCAAACTAAATGTATAGTTGATGGTGAGGGGGGGGGGGGGTTCAATTTTGAAAATCTGACTGACCGATCTCAATTAGACATAACAAAGAATTCAAATCAGTTTTAAAAATTATTATCGCATTACTAGGTCGATCAGTATGATTGAATAAAAATTGGTATGTCTTGGCTAAAATAACTGTCCGCTACCGATCCCCTAAAAGAAACATTATTATGGTATTTACAAATTACCAATAAACGTACTATGTAGGCATTACTAAAATACACTTACCTTGACCTCTATACGGTGGAAGAATAAACCAAGCGTAAACTCTGAAGAATGCTACAGTTTTGTAATATTTGTAAATGTCAACTTTTTGGCTCAAGTAGTTTTTGAAATTCTGTATTATATTCCATTTTTCTCCTTCGTACAACTAAAACATTTATATTTCGTGCATTAAAACAAAGATAAATAAAAACTTGGAAAATCGCTCTGTCGTATAGTTGTTGGATCGGGGTCGAGTGTACCTAACCTATCGTCACTGCAAAGTATAGGTCACTGCGTAATGGATGTGTTAATTATAAATTCAATTATAAATCAACGCATAAAAGAAAAACAATCATTCTGAGAGTCAGTCTCTGTTTCTGAGAATATTTTATAATTCATTTTAGTAATGAATAATAAAAGAGACACATATCTTGTGTGACACATAAATTGACTAAGCATACTGGCATAATTATTATTTACAACAATAGGTTGAACTTATCTTAGCTAAATACACATCATATTATATTATACTTGTAGTTAGTGCCCAGATTTAAAATCAAGTACATTATATTTTACCAGTGCTGTACCTATAGGACAAAGCATTTCGAATTCATAGTTAATTTCGTCTATAACAGATACATCAAAAGTGGAACTTTTATTTTGAACTCCTAATCATTTTTTTTCCCACTTGAGATCATTTTTTTTTTTAAGTTTTCATGTTATTTTATTAAATTTTACTTTTTGTATTAATAAATTTAACGAGATTTTCGTGTAATTACTAATTTAGGAAATTCAAAATATCGTATCAATAAATATTGTTTTCATAATTATGTTATGTTTATGTTATCGACAGTATAAGCTATTTTAAATTCTGCATAGAAGAAAAATTAATTTCATCCCCCCACCCCCCACAAACACAAATTTTATATTTCTAGATCCTGTTTGTCATTAACTTATTTAAGTCATTATTAATGACATACTGAGTAACGTAGAATGACCAATAATTTTGTTCATGGTTTAAATAGATTAAAATTAGTTTATATAATATGTTTAAAATGTTATTATAATAATATGATTTATTGAAGATAACAACAATATACGTAACGGTGAAAAGTTTCAAGTCCCTACGGCTTATATTTTTCAAATTATGCAACATAATAACTAAAATTGTAAGTTTTCGTTTAAAATTTTAATTTGAACAAAATATTGATCCACGTCTTTACAAGTAACTAATTAGTATGAAATTCTGAACTTTCAAAAACTTTCCACGAAAAAAGAGTGTTTATCTTTTAACAGAATTTGATTATTTAATTGTCCGGTTTCAAATTATTGTATACGTAGTGCGTATGTACCATCGTTTTGTAAATTAAATTTGTCCAATTACTCTCAATCTGCTAAATTCTAATGAGTTATCTTCAATCGAACAAAATCTGCAGACAATTATTCCAATACATTTCCCGGAGCTTTTTTCAATTACGATTGACGATAGAGTATCCGAAATCCAATGTTTGATCAAATATAAAAATTGATCAACTGAATCTTGATCTGATGACAATGTGTTATTATTGCATAGTGATTCTTCGTAAATATAATTATTCTGAAAATAAAAAGCTATTAGTTTTTTTTTTTTTAAATAATCGATTATATTAATTATATTACAATTTAGGCACAAGAAATAGTTAAGCTACACCTACTTAAAATATTGAAAATATTTTTCACTCTGATTTTAACAATATCGATTACATTTTACTTAGAATAATAAATAATAATAATAATATCTATAATACTGTTTCAAATTTCCAATATTTAAAAAATAAGAATAGATTTAGGTCAGCAACTGTACCTCACTAGACGGAATATCTAGTTAATCCGGATGGATCAATATATTTATTTTTTATAAATGAATTCATATAGGTTTAAACCTATGCTGACTACGTGTAGTGGCAAGACTCAAAATGTAATTAAAATTATTATGAATAAAATAAGTTTTAATAGTTTTGTTCATCTAAAACTTGGTTTACAGACATTTTGTTGCTAAAATCATTCTGTTTAATCTAGACTTTCGGTGAAGCGGAAAGGGTCCTACCATGTCTGGATTAGCGAAGTTCTATTGTATAAGTAAGTACCTACTTATCTATTGTTACATATTATTATATTTTTCAATTTAAACTAAATTTCATATTTATATATTATATAAATCAATATACTCTTTTGAATTAAATTGGATGGAAAACTGGTTGGACAGTAATAAAAATGTGTAATTGGTTAGTAATTGGTTATCTACCTACTTATATGCATATTGGTTATTACCATTTTACCTATTATCGAGTACGAGGACGTATAAAGGGAAGTTTGTAATTTCCACCATCGCAGGTATCCAAAAATATTGAGGTAATTACCACACTAGAGCAATGAAATAAGTGCCTAAAATATATTTATTTGATAATCAAATATTCGATCATTCCGTCGGAGACTCGACGAACTCGAATGACAATAATGCATAATAATTATTTTATAAATGATTTTTTAAGTGTAATTAAAGATACCTTTACAATAATATTTATTACACATAGAAAATATCAATAGACGATAATGAATGGTTTATTAATCAAGATTTACAAATTACTATATGTTAATGGCTATAAATTAGATATAAATGGTATGTATTATACCATCGGTTAATTTATCACTTATCAATTTAGTCAAATGTATTAATTATTTTTTAGTATTTGATACTATAAACCAACTTTTAAAAATATTCTCTTACCTACTATAAATGTACGACTATCAACATTTAGGTTGCCATAAAATTAATTTTTTTTTTTAAAAATCATAAAATTATAAAACTATACTAGGCCAAATCACTCTATTATTAAAGTTTATTGCATAATACCGGATCTGGTGAGCATAAAATATGTGCAATGTTGCTGTATGTACGTAATAATATGCGGGTGTGGTGTCCTCTTAGTATTTAATTTTTTTCTTGTCACTGTGATGAACGAATTTCTAGCTTTATCTGTCATAAATCGAGAACATAATATTATAGGCAAATATGTAAATCCTGAAATAACTTCCGAGTCATAGACTTATCATTTAAGAAAACGATTAAATGCAGACAAACGCGCCCCAAAATTTGGTTCACTGAGTAAAAATATTTTTATGAACGCATTGAAATTATTTTTTTATTTCTAAACGTCAGAATTTGAATAATCATTTTTCATGTTATTTATGTTGCTATATGTTTTGTTATCCAGTAATGTCACAATATTTTTGAAAACATAATTTTGTATACATTTTATTTCAAGAGAGTACATGTACAGTGTACACATACAATGTCTGATATGTAAGAATGTACCATCCAATATAAAAATATATCTACCGAATACTGATACTTAAGGGTGATCTGCAGGGATTTGTAGAAGGGAGAAAGGGGAGCGAAATATTTTCATTTTTCAATTTTTAGTTTCACTATAATATTAGTGAAAAAGTACTTATGGTACGTGACATGTTTTCATCCATACAGGTGGATAATGTAAAATGTATTTATAAATGATGTAGGTAGTTGGTTATAACTTAATTTTACAGATCTCAGAATTAATTTTTAATTAATATGTACCTATTTAATTAAAACTATATGTAAATTTTAATTAACAAATGCGGTTTTTATAAATACCAACATAAAATGTTACATATTACTTATTTTATAGTTTTAGATTATTTATAAAATAAATAAATATCAACCAAATAATTTAAAAATTAAAATTATTTTTATTTTTTTAAATAACTTATTTATAAACATACCTAACTGTATTAATTATAAATCAGACTAAGTCACTAAGACACGTTTGGGCGAAATACCTTTTTACCTACATAATAAAAGTAACGTGTTTGGGCGAGTTTCTTATAATGTGTTTGAGCGAGTATGATACAATATAAAAGATAAAAAAATTAAGACAAAAATAATATATAAAATCTATTGGAAATTTTACATCAATCTAAATATGGCACATAATTTTAATTTTGAATTACACACACTTATATTTAACTTACATATTATTTTTATTTTAATAATATTTTAACTTGATTTTCAATCATTTCAATTTTTAATCATACAGACAAAAAAAAACCAATCCACTTTTAATCGTACCTGTGGAATTCATGAACAACTCAAGTCTGTCAAAATAAGAGAGAAGATGAATTGATAAAATACAGCATCCCAGGGTATTAAACAAGATCGCCCAAACATATCACAATGTTTTAAAATCACTCACCCAAACGCATTATGCTAAATTGCCCAAACACATTGCATTTTAAAAAAATTCGCCCAAACGCAAACCGCTCAAGTCACTGTACCACAAATTATTCTATGCATTCTTTGAACATTACATTTTTTTATCAAACAAGTAAAAACTTGATTGACACTGCACTTGGCCCCACCAACACATGCCATAAATTTCATAAAAAAAATCAACGTTCTTATAGTTCAGACGTTTATAATCGAGCTTAATAAATGTCACCCGGAAAAAAAATGTTTTTTTTTTTTAAATTTAAAAAAACCTTTATTTTGAAATATTTTATATTATGCATAATGATTATGATAATAATTGACCAGGAAAAAAAAACAAGAAGGGAAACTGCTCATACTTGTCCCCTGCGTATGCCCTTGTTGATACTAACTACATTAGGTACGTAAATATTATCTGAGATTTATGTTCAAACGGTTTCAAAATAAAATACATCTTATAAATTATTATAAATATATTAACAGGGATGGGCAAGATACTAAAAAATCATTATCTCGATACTAGATACTATAGATACTTGGATTTGGAGTATCGAGATACTATAGATACTTGATAGTTACATTTTAAGTATTTAGATACTCGATACCCGATACTCAATACTCGATATATTTGAATAAAATTAGACAAACCTAGGTTTTTTTTAAATTTTTATTAATACACAATTAGGTAGGTATATTAATTAGTTAATATGGACCACAAAATAACTTAATAATAATATTCTACAAGATAATTAATTATTATTCACGTACATAATTATTTAGATAGTCATATTGTAAATAGGTAATAATAATAACTTAGTTATATTAAACTAGTATTATATAATGTATTATATTGATAAAAATAAAATAAAAATACTGATTTTTATAATACTATAGTCAATAATATTACTAATTACTTGATATTTAATTATATTCATAAAATTAAAATTATACTAATAATTTTAGTACGTACCTATGTTATAAATTTTTAATTATATAATGTGTAGATACTTGGTATAATTATATAATAATAGTCACTAGTTAGAGTTGAATTTAATTTATATTGTACATAACGTCTGGAAAACGATTAATTTCTTTATTTATTTAGAATAATACTACAATAAAACGTCTTGTTTCCTTTTAAAAATAGTAATTTTTCAAAAGTGACATCTCATAATTTATTCATACAAGTTGTAGGCTACAGCTTACATGAAATCACCTATGACGACTTAATTATATTTGTATTCCCAAAATAAATATTAATTATGATAGTTAAAATCAGAATTGTTGATAATTTGAAATTAATTAATACTGCCATTAAATTAAAGTATTAATACATTTAAATTTGCCTCGTTTTTTACACATATTATACTAAAACATGGTCAAATAGTCGTAGGTATTCGTGTGAAAATAATCGTAAAAAATTTATTTTTTGAAGTATCACATTAATATATCGATTATTTTTGGATAAAATTATTTTATAAAATACTCGAAACATTGACTAAAAATGTATCGCAATACAAGATAGGTACTCTATACTTAATAGTATAATTATTGTATCGAGACACAAGGTACAAGATACTTGTATCGAAAATACTATCTAACCCTGTCAATTATAAATAGATTTTTAATTTAAAAATACAAAGACAAATAACTACCTATAGGTATTAAGATGATTTAACAGTAATTATTAAGTATTTCTGAATTCTTTTAACACCTTATAATATATAGGTTGCCTAATATAATATTATGACGATATTGATATTATGATAAATTACTTTAAACATATCTAAAACTTCATCGAATCGCTCGTCAACAAATACTTGAAAAATGAATTCTGATTTGAAGACTGTCCATATTCTAGGTTGAGTTATTCTCGTCATGAAATCTTCGTCTGTTTCTTCTTCTGCCGGTAAATCTTGTTTCGGCTTAGACGACATCGTTAATATTTAATTCGTTAACCGAACAGTAAAAACTAATTTCCGTTCGTGAATCGTAGGTACCGTATTATACTTTAGTGTGTATACTTTACCTACCACCTATTTAGAGACGATATAACTCCATCGATCGTTAATATAATGGTTACCAAGGTTACAATGATTCGCAAAATTATCAATAATTCAAACTATGATATTAAAATATTATTATAAACATACTAGGTATTATTAATATTATTATTATCGTATAAAAACTTACATAGGTACCCATTTTTAGACATTATATTGTGTTTCTAGTGTTTCACTTTGTTTTTGACGATGTCGGAGGGCTCGCAAAACAATATCCGATAATAAATATTTACCGATCAAACATACACGCCCCTGCGAATTGAGGGTCGATACCAACAATATAGAAACAGCAATTTTCCTCTTCCGGTGTTATACGTATTATGTTTGTATACATAAACTACTCACTGCACAGTATTTACAATAGTAGGTACCTATATACACAAACATAAAGAAAGTCAACAAAACGTCCATGCTATATAATAATACTTAAATAATTGTATATTAATATTTAAAAATATTCTTCTGAATTTTTTTATTGAAAGTCACTAGCAATAATAATAAGAAAAATGGTCTAAAATAAAAAATTCTACTGACTTAGAGGATTTGGAAACGGGGCTACCCGTTTCCACCAAAATTATACCTACTTATAACGAATAATAGATGGGTGGAATTCGAAAAAATGGTATAGAACCGAACCAGTTCCAAAATTTTTGTTTAATATCGAACAGAATTCGAACTTCAAAAACATCAAAATCCAAGACGAGTTGAGTTGATGAATGAAATAAAAAAAAATTGTATTTTTACAACAATAAACCAACATAAAGAAAGTCAACAAAACGTTCATGCTATATGATTATACGTAAATAACAGTATATATTTATAATTAAATATATTGTTCATGAATGATTTTCGTCTTGTATAAAAAGATATCTTAAAATATTTTGAGAACAAACAACTTTGTACTCAATACTAAATATTATATATATTTATTATATTGTTGGACTATTCCAGTAGAAATTCATATTATCAACTTGTTCGTTCACCTACTGCTGTTGTAGAAATAATAGCATAATAACGTTTCACAATTTATTGTACTTATCAAATATTGTCGCATGCACTGTTTTACAATACTAAAAATATTAATTTCTTGTTTCTGTGAACTAACATTATGTAATATGCATAAGTTTATCAAAAATTAATCATTTAATTTATATTTCACCTACTACAGATTAAATATACTAAATCATTTTTTACTGTAAGTGGGCTCAGAACCGAATGTCGCTAATTTGGATTTTTACTTATTGCGATAAAATATTAGTTATCCAGAGTAGGATTTATGAGATTCTTATTAAAGTAGATACTTACAAAAATTGTAAATTTGATACATTTCATAATAATGTACATTTATTCTCAAATTTTCAAATGTTTCGTAATTAAAAATCTTTATATTCAATACTTAATACTTTAAAACTATTTTGATCACGAAAGTGTCATCAGTGGGTGGTTTCTTCATTCAAGATTTTCTTCTTTTTGTATTGTAGCTCTTACTCTTATTGTGCCTTATTGTGTACAGATTGTGTATTTTATTAATAAAGAAAAAAAAATGTTTGATCAGAATATCGTTAATGATATTAATATACCAGTAGAAAGATATATTATCCGATTTGTTCATTCACATACTGCTATAATAAAAAACAAACATAATAGTATTTCTTCACTTACAATTGTAAACAATTGTAAAAAGTTTCAAAAGTTTTACAACTTTAACAAAACTGTTTTACTATAGTAAAATATTAATTTTTTGTTCTTGTGAAATACTGAACTGGCATTATAATAATAATATAATATGCATAAGTTTATCAAGAAATTATAATTGAATTCATAACTTCATTATTATAGATTTACGAAGTACGAATACAAACGGTTTTTCTCAGAACCAAATGGTTTATTTTTACTAATTATTATAAATTAGTTACCTATCTAAAGGAGGACTCAGAAAAGAAACACTTCATAGGATAAACATTCTAAAATCTATAGCTCATACATCTTGGGGAGCTCACCCTCTATTATAAGTATAAAGCTTTAATTCTTTCCAAAATTTAATACAGATCATTTCTGTTTCACAATGCCAACCATAACAAGCTACAAATAATCGACTCTATGCACAATGCCGGTTTAAGAATTTCCATAGGCGCATTTAAATCAAGCTCATGTAGCAGCATTTATAATATTACTGGAATTCCCTCTCTTCAAATCCATAGACTACAAAACGTTATCACAACAGCATCCAAAAGAGCACTAAACAAACTAAAAATCATGGAAAACATTAAAGACGGAATAGAAAATATAAATGTCTCCCACTCTGGAATAATTACTAGAGAAAGTCCCTTAATCCCTCCCTAGACAGCCCAGATAAACATTAACACTGAAATGAACACTCTTAAAAAAAACTATACATCACCACATACATATAGACAATACTATAGGCAGATGAGAGATAGCTATAAAGATTATATGGAAATGTATACAGATGGCTCCAAATCTGACAAAGAAGTTGACACAGCAGTGATATTCCAAGATATAGAAATAATGTTAAGATTGACCAACGACTGCTCCATATATACCGCGGAAGCACAAGCTATAATTCAAGCCCTCAACCTTATTAAAAACAAAAATATACAAAAAGCTATCATTTTCAGTGATTCTCTTAGTACACTTATGAGTATTCAAAACTCTGTTCGACCAAATGAGACTGCTAGAACAGTATAGAACCAAATATACAGACTACAAAAAGAAAACTTTACTATAAAAATAATTTGGATACAGAGCCATATTGATATCATCGGAAACCATTTTTCACCAGAAAAGAAGAATTGGCCTGAATAAACAGGCTCAAAATAAATCACACCTGATTAACCCTTGTTTTCCTAATGAAGAAAGAAGACCCATATGCCCAACCTGCAACCTTCCCCTGACGGTCAAACACATTGTAACCGAATGTAGGATGTACGAACCACAACGTCTAAAGTACAGTCTCGACCCACCACTTAGCTGAAAACCTAAACGCTATGGTATCATTAATTTTCTCAAATTCCTTGGGCGCACAGAACTCTTTAATAAAATGTATCTAGTAATGTATTCGTATGATATTTATTACAAATGTAGAATAGGTACTAATACCTATAAATGTATTACTATTAAGCTTATAAGCTTTTACCTATTGTAATAATTTACCCCTTAATGTAACAATAATGTTAAATATTAAATATTGTAGCCAATGGCCTAAGTCGCCGAGGCAGTTTTTATCAATAATTAAAAAAAAAAGTCTGTGCATGCAGAATATGCTTTCTATAATAGTTTGATAACGATGATGCGTTTTCATTAATAATTTATTGAGTTTTATTTTTTTTTTACGCAGAGTCGTGCGATTCAAATGGGTGGAACAGAATGACAGTAATTTTGGTCGAAATTGTTTGACGCATCGAACTATTTACATCGAATAATAATAATAATATAAAAACTATTTTTTGCACGTTTTATTATTATTTATGGATTAAAACAATATTACGGCTGCAATAATGGCCGTCGATTTATCCCTTAAAATCAAACTTTATTGCATCACATGCTATTATGAGGTATACAGCAACAATTTTCATAATCAAATTAAGTGAAATATTATTTATTATTATTATTATTATTATTATTATTATTATTATTATTGTCGCCAGAAATAAAAAAAACCTAATCAAGTGAATGTTTTTCCACGGCTTCGGCGGCCGCCATGACATGTCGAATCCCCTTGACAGCGACATCGCACAACTTCGCTGAAAAGTAGAATTTTGCTTGTCGATATTTCACATATAGTCTTGTAAAAAATAAACAGAAAGTCGGTAATAGTTTATTTAACTTATATTCGTTCCGATCTGCGAATATAAATAACTAATAAAAATTTACAAAACGACTTATCTATTTACATCCTTGTGTAACAAAGAATTTGATTGGCAAAATTTACAGTCCTACACGAAATCTATTAGGTAAAAAAATACACAGATTAATTTCTAACTTGTGAAAAATATTACATAATATGTAAGTTCCTACACTGTAAAAACTAAAAAAAGTTACATATTATGTTGGTTCCTATACACGCGGTAAAAAAAAAAATACGTCCATTATAGTTCCTACTTGCTAGTTCCTATACACTAATCGAGTATCTGAAATTACTGAAATAATAATAGGTAGTTATATTATTATTATTATTATTATCAATATTATTCAGCTATTTAAATTATTGTTTTTATGATAAAATATAACATAATAATATTTTAATGTTGATATGAAATTAAACGTCAGATCAAATGTCTTTAAAAAAAATATCATAGTTAAAGCTAGGAAGTCGTTTGAGTTGCTTATGATTCTATATCCTCTCAATTTATTTGTTTTAAGCCAGATATCCGAGCTATACAATCGTGAGTTTAAAAAGGTGGGCAAGTGGGTGTCGCTCTGCTGTACAGTAGGTTACAAGTGGATCACTGTATAATGGATGATATTAAATTTGAATTCAACGATATATTATCATTGTATAAGAAAAACGATTCTGAGCGGAGATGGTATGTCAGTCTAGGTATAAGACATATTATATACATATCTGTGGTATTAAACAAAAAATTGACCTATAATAGGTACCTATAATAAATTCCAAATGAATCATATCACAATATCCATTAGGTACTTATAACGGGTTATACATCAACAAAAACCGTGATACTATCATAGATATATAATAATACACTTTAGAAGTTTCAAGTATCCATGAATAATATTATTTAATCACAACAAAAAAACTAAATTAGTTATTCTAGGTTTTTTAATATGTAATTTCGACCAAATTTGAATTTAAAATGTCTGTAAAAAATAACTGTGTTAATATATTTTTTTGATTTTTTGGTTACAGTATTAACTATTTATGAGAACCTTTGTTTTAAATTTTCAATCCTTAGCTATAAAGACTGAACATTCTATAATTTATTAATTACAATGATTGATAATTTCAAAGACTACTGGACTAGCATTTTGCTTCTCCGCTGGTGAGTATGCTAGCCCAGTATGGAGCCCAGTATAAAAACCTGTTCCACCTGCTGAGCATTTACCATGTGAAGGAAACTAGCCATGGATTATATGGGAGACATTAATAATAGGTTAAGAACTGTAGTAGCTAAAACAAAAGCAAACATGATGAAATGGGGATACCAGAAAGAACCGGACATACTATGCGAATGTGGCCAATCAGATGACCACTTATTACTATCCCCGCCAAGATGCACGACCGACGACTTGGCTTTAGTCAACGAAAAAGCAATATCAATGGCCACTCACAGGCTAAAACAAAATATTTAAACATTTATTTTATATTTTACATTCATATTTTAACATAATATTTTTATATTACTTTATGGTATTTATTTATTAATTTAATAGCATATAGCCCCAACACCAGACACGATAAGAAGAAGAATACTTTTATGGTTTATATTATAATTTAAAAAAAATTACATAAGACATATTATGTTATGGATAATAATACATCCAAAAACATGTAATTAAAAATACAATCCATCGCTTTGTCAGAACTCGATATGATAACCACATTATTATATACCTACCTTATTAATATTATCATATACTAGGTATGTTACCTCTTGCGAGTACTAAGAAACGCACAATAATTTATGTATACGAGCATCCTATCGCATTATTGTATGTTTCACGAAATGGACAACTTTACCATGGCTTCGAGTAGTTACACAATATGGATCATATTTCGTGAAATGGATAACTAAACCGACATCAACAGAACTAGTTCCGACATTTAGATGTCCAATATCCATATAGCAAAAATTAAAAAATCTTTAATTTTTATGCATTCATATTATTCCATTAAAAAGAAACAAAGTAACTGTCGTAAATAAAAAATGTTTAATAAATAAATAAATAAATACTTTTCAAGTTACGAAACGTGCGTCTGATGCGAGACAGTGAAGTATTGAATTACGAAATACTATCATCTAACTTGAAAAGTATTTATTTATTTGTTTAACTGGTTGACAATTATATTTCTATTATTTTTTTAATGAATTGGTATGAGCACTCAGTTCTAAACCAAAAAAAATAACGAGCATTGCTATTTGCTGTTTAGCTTATGATAATAATTCGTAATTCATTACTTCGCACAGTCTCGCATCAGACGCACGTTTCGTAACTTGAAAAGTATTTATTTATTTATCAAACTCTTTATTTAGGATGGTTACTTTGTTTTTTTTTTAATGGAATATAATGAATGTATAAAAATTAAAGTAATTATAATATACTAATTTATTAATGTTTTCTATAAGATACATGTATGTTAATTGTTCATAGGTTATAAGTTTATAAGATTGTTTTAAGTATTACATTTTTTTTTTAGTTAATTTAAAATAAATAACATTTGAGTAAATTTACTCAAAACTTGTATTTGATTAATATACTAAATATTATAAAATAAAAATATACATGGTACTTTTGATCTGTATGTTGTAGGAAATATTTTTTTCTGGAGATCGTCATAAAGTTCCCAATTATTTCCTGTTTGCGTTATATTTTGCCCGTTAAATGTACCAACTCTATATGACTCAAACTTTGTTCAATTCGTTATATAATATTCGGTGTATGGTGTTCAAAACTTATCTTAACTTTTCCGTTGCACGGAATAAAAATTCTGGTTTGCAGCAATAGGTACATTATCAGGTAGGCAATTTACTTGCGGTAGATCGTGGACCCCGTGCTGTTTGTACATACGTTTATGATTTAACTATAGAGTATCAAAATTATACCAAGTTTGCCATTTTTACTTAATTCCACCTACGGTGGATTAATATAATCAAATAATACGAAATCCTAGCCTAACCTAACCACACTAAAATAGTAAAATCTGATGAATAAAAAAAAAAACGATTTTTAAATTAGCCTGTCTTCTTCCCAGATGTCTAATCCACACACAAACATTAATTTATAAATATTGACAAAAAATAATAATACAAATCAACAAACATGCAACCGATAGCAACCAATAACAAAACACTGTTGTATTTTTTACATCCAGATTTCCTACTTTTCCAGTTAATTTTCCTAACATATTTTTTCGTAAAAACCTTCTCCTTGCAATTACGAACATCTTAAAAAAAATTTGAGCCAAATCGGACGGGCTGTTCTCGATTGATGAGGTAACGACATTTTTCAATCTCCATTTTTATATATATATATTATAGCCCGTAAGTTGAATTTATATTATAAATTACAACAAAATAAGTAAAATCGTTATTTTTGTTTTTATTTTTATTCGTTTTTATGTCGATAAACAAAGCGTTAAAAATTAAAATCCCATTTTTAGCGGTTTTTTGTAATTTATCGGTGGTTTTTTCTCTTGACATTAAAATATACCTATTGAGAAAATCGAAAAATTACTTCCGTAAAGTACCATCTTGATCCACTTTCTGTTAGTAATTTTGTATATAGGATATAAAAAAAAAATAAACACCATTGTAAAACCACTAGATCCCTCTCTTCACTCAGAATCTAAAATTAAGTATAATATAATAATAATAAATTTAAATGTAAAATCATAAATGTTGATCTATTTTTGGACTGTCAAATTTTTTGTATAAGAATAGATGTTGAGTAGATTAATAGAAAAAATAATGTATTTATGATCTTCTCTGAAGGATGTGAAATATAATATTGAAGAGATGAAAAATCGTCTAGTGGTCCCGTTCTACAGCTGTACATTGGGTATCGAGTACCTATGTGATTGTAATGAATGTGTTATATTTGAATTAAATGATAAATCTTTGCATACAAAAAAACGACTCTGAACAGAGACGGTGTTTAATTTAGTGAAGAAGTTTTTATCGCAATAAATACAAAAAAAATTACAATATTCAAAATTTCTTATGGCTTATCTCAAAAAGAGACAAAATATTTTTATTTAATATATTAATTAATAATAAATTAACTTTAACTTTTGAACTTGTTTGTGCTACTCGGGCTGATAACATTTCATAAATGAATGATTGTAAAAAAATATACTTTATTGAAGTGAAACTCCTTTACAGATGGTACTAAGAAAAAAAGATTATCGCCCGTCATGGTCGGCCACTCGGCCGTCATGTCACACAAAAATAAAGTAATAGCTTGATACCATGAGCTATCAACCATGATGTTGCTACTTGCTGGTTGGTTCGGTTCCTCACTACTCGCAACACGCGCTTTTTATATACTAAATGTATTCAAATTGTCAGTGGTCACTTATGTCATAGAAAAATAAAAATATATCAATAGGTACCTTCTTCTTTGCGTCATCAATCGTTTGATGTTTTACTATAGTTCACCATGCTTCCCTTTGGAACTTAATTATTTTAACTCTTTATAGCTATCCTTTCCCATATCTATCATGACTTGTTTCATATATTCTATCCTTAGTCTTACTCTTCCAATATAGCCTTCTGCGTCCCCTTCTAAAACTCTTTACGTAAGACTAGGTCTCATGTCTTAGTAAGTGTCCTATAATTTTGTCTCTTCTAACTTTGATACTGAGCAACAATCTTCGTTTTCCCTTTATTCTAATTAATACTGCTTCGTTTGCTATTATTTCAATCCATTTAAAGCATTTTGTGATACCTGCACCATTGCACCAATACATACCAGCAATTAACTACATTTCATAAATAAATAAATATATTTTATAATTTATATGGTTTATTTCGGGAATCTATTATCTAATATTTAACATAATCATATTGATTAATATTGTTTATTGTAGAATCTAAAATGTTGTAATTTATACAATTTTCCATTTCACCGTATTTTTTACTAATTTTGTTTTTGTGTTAATATTTGTGGATCTTATTTTGATATGTATTTAGATACTTATTATACGACAAGAGTATTCGTTATTGCTTTTTCTACAACGAAACAATATTTTAATTTTGCAATATTATTATTATCTCTGAATCTCTGATACAGAATAGTTGGAATTGAAATAATTTATATTATAATTTATAACTAGAGAGCAAATTTTTAGAATTTTTATAATATATATAAGTATCAGTAAAATACTATTTAGTGGGAACGGCATTTTTACCTAGTAATACGATCGAGAAAGCTCATTTTATATTATTTTTCCAACGTTGCCATATTAAATATTTTTTATCGAACTAGTGAGCAAGTTATTTAGTACTGGTGTGGATAAATTGCACAAACCAATTTCAAAATACTTGTTATAAATAGTTTAAGGACCTACCTAGAAAAGTTTACCCAGTTGTCTTTTGGTCTATACAGTCAAAAAATCATAAAGAAGTCGAAGAATCTTTTTCAAAATAATGAGGTGTGTTACAACAAAGAAAAAAAATTACTAGAAAAATTAAACTAAAAATTAGTAAACATTAAAAATAAATAGGATATGAGTTACGAAATAAGGTTAATTTATTAAATTATTTAGAATATGTTGGTGAACATTATCCAGGTATTAACATATTATAGCCTATACCTAGGTACCTTATTAAAACTTATTATTTATTAACCCATTATTAATTATTCAGACATATTATTTTTTTGAGATTTTAAACTTTTATAATTTCTGACTATAATACTTTGAACAATTCATCACACATTTTATTTATGTTGATTATAACTTGTTACATATTAACAATATGTATAATATTATAACTATTATTTTTCGCTAGGTACACTTCAATTTTCAGTTTAATAAAATTCAACTCACTAAATCGTCTGAAAGCCAATTTAATGATGTGGATACGTTGTACGAAATGATAAAATAGACACGGGGTGAAAATTTTAAAACTTTACGGTTATTCGCTCTTAAATCAATACAAAATAAGAGAATCGTTCAATAAATCTTCGTCAATTTACAGATGAATGTCCTATAAATACCTAAAATATTTAAACATCAAACACTGATAAAAAACTACAGTGGATTTATACTTAACATTTTTTTAATTTACAATGACACCAAGAAGAATCTTGTACTTGACAACAAAAAGTTATTTATCGATAATAATTTTAAAAAAATCGAAAATTTCTCGAGAAAAAGAGCGTTATTATATTATTCAAAAAGAGCCATGTATGAAAATTATCATATAAAGTAAGGTAAAAATATAAAGTATAATATACAGTTTATATGGTTTGAGTTACACCAAAAAAACTAAATTGATTTTGTCAAAAACCGGTCTTATTTAAAAATCCCAGTTTTCCTAATTATTGGGGGGGATTTCGACTACTTATCTCGTCGACATACACAATAACTAAAAATAAAAATACATACATAACATTATCTTTGTAAAATTAATACATTCATCCATTCTCTCAGAGTCTAAAATGTTTAAAAAGTTAGAACCTTTTTTTTCTAATAAGAAGCATTAATCATAATAATAATGGTTTTCATAAATATTTATAATACAATGTTATGAGCAATGAGCATTTATAGTTTTGAGAAGCATATTAATTTATCATAAAGCAACTAAAAAAAAATTGAGCACATCTATGGTTATCAATTATTATTATCTATATGTAAAAACAGTGAATATTTTAGTTCACATTAGTTTGGGTGAGTTTTATATTTTTTATAACTCATCGGCCGATGACATCAAAAAGGGCATACACTCTATACCTATAGTTTATTCTAATAAAAAAAAGATTTTCTAAATATATCCAATTATAATATCCATTTTATTTTATCATATCCCACCCAGACGTCATCATAATACTACTCTATTATTAATTATTAGTTGGTTAAGATAATATATACCTACTCTTTGGAAACAAACAGGTCAAGTCACAAGTGTGATACTCATACTTTACCCCGTATAAGCACTTTATCCCTAAGCACCGGGTGGGTAGGTATTTAAAATGATTTTATCAAATTCGATACTAGATTGGAGAAGTTACTTTTTATTTTGTTATTTTAAAAATATCACTGAAGCGTAATACTATTATGTCGTCAATGCATTAACTACGTAATTATACGAAATGTTTATTTAAGATCCAAAATAGACGAAGATTGTTCAACACATTTTATTCTTTGCTTTTTAGATTTATTTTAAATAACAATGCATTTTCTAAATCACTATTTTAAAATGACTTAACTATCTACTTATTAACTATAAAAAGTAATTTCGTTGCAATAGGTAACTATTGTAACTTGAGTAAGTCAATTCCCCAGCATTGCCTGCAGATTTCCACATTGTAAATGGGCAATTGCCAAAACCGGGTTCAACTCACAACCAGCTATAGATTTTATGCTTAAAATATAATCAATATATTTTAATATTAATTAGTATTTACTATTTAGTAGGTACTTAAATAATAAGAGTAGTAAAATAACTATCAGCTTTTAACAACGGATCGCCGCCAAATCATTATTTTATAATATAGTACAACATTTTAATTTAAAAACAATAATTGTTAGTATCTATATTATATGTTTTGGTATTTAAAAATGTTTTTCTTCTGACAGCACACTTTAAGTACACCAAGTTATATTATGTAGGTATAGCATGTTGATGACTTTTGCATCCAGGATTGAATATTTAGAACATCCGAATTCTAAGCATAACTATAGTGAAGACAAAATTTGATTTATAGTGAATAGCCGTAATATAGTTATAAAAGGTGTTGTATAATATTAATCAGGAATGTTTAGTTCATTTTAGATTAAACTCACAGTATTCATAATAAAACGTAATTATACTTATTATGTCATTAAATATGTGTAGTAATATTTAATATATTTATTCATTATGTCACATGACGACAATATTATAATATCAGTTCATTGAGTGATTATGTCTAGTGAACAACACTAAATAAAAATTAGCTCCACATATTTAGGTATTTTTCTTATAACTGGGGATTGAAATTGTGTACACTACTTTCTGTATAATATTTCTTTATTGTGAAATATTATGCTTATTTTTTATTTTATTACCATCATCATCTCTATCCCGCTATTATGAGCAATTTTAGAAAAGTTAAAAAAAATATTTGGAAAATTGCTTCAGAAGTCAAAAATTTATTGCTAGAAATTATTATTGCATGATTTATTGCAGTGATGAATAACCAGGATTAATTTCGGAATAAAAATTAACAAAATCAATTTTAATGTATTTAATATGTATTCAATCAAAATATTGTTTTATATTATAAAATTATACATACCTGATAATTATAATATGTAATATTATATTTCAAAATTATAGTCTTAAATTTATAAATATTATAAGTTATTGACTACAACTGCTCTCGCTGCACACGTAAACTACATAAATAAGCTATCACGTCAAACGTTGATTTACATTTTACTCAACAGGGACTTCACCTGTTGCAATTACCGAGTCTTTGTTGAAAATCAAGTCGTCCTTGGAAGAGTCACTGATGAGTTTTATTTTCATCGTTTTTGAACTCTGAGTGTCGCGGTGCTGGTAACCGATGAATTGACTAATCGGTAACCTTCCGATATTCCAGTCACCGTAGAGTTGAGGGTGTTCTTTAGCCGTGTCCGACACAGCGTCTCGGACATAGTCGAAATGGTCGAATACGCTTTGACTCTTCCTCAATCCGTCGGGATTCTATGCGGATTTCCAATAACAAAATATGTAAAGTTATTCGCTAACGAACATGAATATTATTAAATATATTATATATTACGTTTTCGGCATAATTCATCCAAGCGTATGAAAATAGACCGGCGAGACACGGTTCTATGGCCATATCACAAAACGTTCCGTATGTGTCTTCGTCTGGTCCACCGGCGGTAATCGCCAAGACTGTGAACAAAATATAAATATTTATAATGTCATATAGGTGGTAGTTATATACATTCTATCTAATGAAATAATAGTGAAATAAAATGTTTAACTTTGCTCGGTAATAATATTATAATTATCTCGATTTCGAAAATATTTAGAATATAAAAACCAAAATCAAATCGATTTGAATGAATTATTTAGTTAAGCTAAGAGTTAATAGACAATTTTTTTACATTTTTATCAATTATAACACTAGCAAACAGCATACTTACTTTTTTTGCCGTCTTAAAACTGTATAGCTTAATATATAGTGTATATATAATATTATATAGAGACATTAAATCGAAATGTAATGAAATAAAATACAATTTAAATATATTATCGTGACTTCTTAAAATAAAAAATTTAATTGAGTAAGTTCACGTTAACTATAAATTATAATAGACAAGTTATATTAGTAGATGTAAAATTAACTGAAATCCAAAAATAACTACCTAGTACCTAGTTAAGGAAAAAGTTTGAATTAAATTAACTTTTTAATTCATTAATGTCCATGAAAGCGTATTGGACTATATAAATCGATCTGAACAAAAGATCAATACTTAAATGAGATCAACTCTTCTAACATCTAAAAGTAATTTAAATTGGACCCTTCCCGAAAAAAAATATTATTTTTATTTATATCTGATAATTATGAATTTTCTCGAAATATTGTTCCATGAAAACGTTAGTTGAAAAATCAACACGAAAAATGTAATATACATACCGTTTATATTATGAGGAAGTGTACGGTTTTCGAACATGGCACCAGAATGACTCGATTCTAAGTACATCAATATCTATACAAAAATTACGAAATATGTTACATACATATTTATTAGACACATCAAAAAAAAATATATTTGTAATTTCTATTACATTTTTATAACTATTACGACTTTGCATTAGTTGAAAAGTTGCTACAAGTTGGTCTCCGTGCAAAAAGGTGTCTTCGCCGGAATCCGGGAATTCAATCATTCCACCATGGCCTCCAAGACCCGTGTAGAAAATTAAAATATTGTCTTTATTCGTACTAAAACAGAATTTTACAATATATCAATAATATCATGACGTGTAACTACACTGCAGTGGCGTAGTCAGGTGGAACTAAGAGGGCTTAGCCTCCCCCCACCATTGACCGTATTTATTTTAGCATATACCTATGTAATATTATATAATTATTTTACAAAAAGTGTAAGTGAAGAAAGAAATTTTAATGGTGAATTTTTTTTTCTAATTGTCCCCTCTCCCCCTCCCCAATACAAATTTCTCGACTATGCCACTGAACTACTGTTTAGGTGATTTCAAATTTTTTTAAGTTTATTAGGGTAGGTAGTTACACAAAAGATGACTAAATGTGTCGTGTATACATGAAACAAAATAAAACAGTAGAATGTAATACCTGACTTTGATAATTATTGATTCATTACATTTTATTCTTAGAATCTAGTGAATAATAAAAATTACATAACAATAAACCTATTTATCTTATAAAAATATTTAAATACCTACATACAAGTTTCACACGTCGCATTAATTGATTAAAACAATATTCTATTGCGATTTTAAAATACCACTGTAGCTATTTATCTCTTTTTTAACATGCTTTTTTTCTATTATTTTATTAGTATTCCCGTCAATGGTAGGTAATCAAAACTTAATTTTACTGTATTTTGTTTTTTTGCATTTTAACAATAGATAATACAATTATTTACAATGATTAATAATACAATAAATTAGATTGTACCTATAATGTATATAATAATAGTAGTATAATAATTAATAATAAATGCGGTACCAATGATAAAATAAATACGATAGGTAATTATTTTTAAATTGGGTATTATTGTTGAGTGACAACATCATAGGGATATCTACGTTTGAGCTGACGGGATGTCACTTTGATGAAAACATTGAGCACTGTTTGCATGTTTTCATTAGGTCGAAAAACTTTTTTGATAGATTTTTATTTAAGTTTTAATTTCTAGAAAGTTTGAAGTCTGTGTGAAGGGCTTCGTTTCTGACGAGAGATGGCGTATTTGAAATTATTGATAATATTGTGGACTGGAAAACTTGAATTTTATTTATATGAGTAGCAGTGGCACAGTCGCCGCAAAAGGGGGCAGTATACTGTGTAGGTACTATGGGCCGTAGAATTTGTTTGTAGTTTAAACAAGGAGCATTTTCAACTTAAGCCGGTTTGTCAATTTTTTTTTTTAAGTCTAATTTTAATTTTACAGTTGAGATATTTTATGTAAATTATTTCAAAAACTAATAACATCGTGTGGATTGGTAGGTAAAACTATGCCTACTACTTTTAACTTTTGACTATACATTTATAGAAATGGCATTTTTATAAATAAAGAAAACCCAGGGAAGTGTTGGTATGCATAGGTCTATGATTGGGATTGTTTTGAGTGTACCTATCTTGTCATCATTGAATAGGTCACTGTAATTTAACATAATATTATGTTAAATTTGAATATTGAATTACCATTAGGTACAAACAACGATAATGATAGGAGACAGTGCCAATATTTAATAGGATATTTTATCATTTATTTATATAATAATTTATATAAATGTATTTTTCTATTGCTATCACAACCATGTAATTCTACTTACACAATTTTAAATGTTCCTAAGCTCGTTTTTGTGGTTAATACATTTTTTGAATTACTACAAAATAACTAAAATCGTTTAATGAAAAATCGTTTTATTTTGTCTCAATACAAAATATATTTGCGGATTATACATACAAACAAGATTTTCAAGTGCCCGTTCAAATTTAATGTGGCTTTACACCTGAATTTTTTTTTACAGTCAACTGAGAATGTATGAGAAACTTTGTATTCAAATGTAATGGATAAATACTGATATTGTACTAAATTCAAAATCCAAACGAATAATTTCTCAGTTCTTATAATTTTTATACTTATAGGATATTAGTCCTTAAAATAGATTTTACAAAAATATAAAATAGGTGTAATATTGGATCTAGTATTTATCATACTCGGACCATTTTTACAAATAATTAATGTTGAAAGATTAATATTAACCACTAAAATGTTCAAATCACCTTAGCCTCCATATCTTCTAAACCCATCGTCATGAACCTATATTATCTATTTAACACAAAATGAAATAACTCGAAAACAACTCGTTTGAATTTTGATACTGATACTTCAACATTTTCAAAAAAAAATAATCTAGTGAATAATTTATAGGGAAAGGGGGTACTCATTTAAAACAGAAGTTTGTATCGCCACACAACACTCCTCAAGTAATAAAAAAAAAATCAAGCATTTGAAAATAATGGTCTTTGAGTATAGTTATATTTTAAAATGTTCAAAAATCAGATTTCGAGTAATTCAATTAACTTGATAAAAAAAAGGAGTTATCATGCTTGGTGAATCACAGTGTATGCGCTATAAAGGTGTGGTACCTATATATAGGTACATAATACTTAACTTTTGACCTCTGCTGTGACCAGGAAAAACTTAGAAAGAAGACGATACCTACACAATCGTTGTAAAATCAATAGCCTATGATATAGCTCTGCTCTGAATCTAAAGGCGAATTTTCTTCGCACGTGATTTGGAGGTTAATGGCTTTCGGGTAGAACAACTGCATGCGTTCAACAGTCTTGTCGTGATTTATCGTGTTCGATTTAAATTTCAAAGAGAATTCACGAGTTGATGGTATATCACAACACAATTGTTAATTTTAAAACTAATATTATACTATACAGTTTATAAATGTTTGTAATTGGATCGACTGCTATTCGTCTCTATGCAATACACTAATAGGTAATGGTCCAATATGCGACCTACAAATGTTACTCGACCTACCGGTAAGATTGTGTTGATCTAAAGGTTTCTTTATCGTGGTAATAATTGTCGTTATGGACATTTTATTCTATTTTTATTCATAACACTACGATCTGAAACAATACAGTTATTGACGACACTGAGAAGTGGAATAAAAAAAAAAAGGTTAGTTAAAATTATTTGCATTTTACATTTATATCGCAGGTCGAGTATTGGACCGTAAATCAGTGTGTAGGTCGCATATTGGACCGTTACCCACTAATAAAATAAGAAACTTTAGGGATAAAATGGATAGCACCAAAGGTGCAGCCCCGAAATCGATAGTTTGATTTTTTTCTCCGAATAGGAGACTATTGTTACAATAAATGTCATAAACCACATATATAATTATGTTACTAATTTAAAGCCCATCACAATACCAAACTTACCTAAATACCACTCGTTCACTTCCGATTCCTTTTACCTTCATCTTGTATCCTCGAAGGACGTCCAAAAATACATCTTTTCTGACATTCTACACATAAAAATCTTTACTTATGACTATTTTACAAATAAAAATATATAAGTAGCTGGGTACCCACCTACACTAAATTAATATAAAAAAAATAGTTAAACACCTAACTATTTACTTTAATGCAACGTTAATATATATTATTCACAGCTCAAGGATTGTCAATTATTCAAGACTTAAAATCGAAATTAAATTGTTTGGTTTGAATTTCAGTTTGTGTTTATCGAAGTAAGTTTTTTTGTAAATTAAACTTTTAAAAAAAAATATTGATTTTATTATTTTCTGTTTTTATTTTGTTATTTGTTGCAAAACGTCTAATCAATATTTTTCTTATTTTTAAACAAGATTCAAACATCGGTTTTACATATCTATGGTTTTTATTTTGATTTCTACTAACGAGACATAAGTACCTACAGAGGAATGAGGATCGTCGTTTGCGCAGCAGTAGGAGTGGCCGTGAAACGGTTCTAAATAATCAAAATTACCATAATGAACTATATTTTTAGCTTATTGATTATTGTTGAATTTAAAATTTTAGCTCGATAATATGCAAATATTTTTAAAAGATTATTATTTTGATATTAACAATTAACTTAAATTTTTTTTTTAATTTAAATTTTTAAAACATTTATAATATCATAAAAAAATTTAATTTTTATATTACTTTTGATAGAGGATTTTGATCGATAGTTTTAACTGATTTTAAATTGATTTAATGTCCTTATTATAATTTATTAATATAATTATAGGTATAATATAGTATACTTGAATAAAACTTATTACATTGTATTTAAATAACTTATTTATGAATCAACGATCGATCTTTGTTGTAAACGAAGTCGCAAATCTATACTTACTTCACCAGAATAATCAATTGGTACACCTTCATATACATTTGTACCATTTGGCTTGTTTCGAATCACACCAGGTTCGGGATTTCTAAAAAAAAATAAATATTTGTGGAATTAATATAATACGAAACTACTATATCATATAATTAAATTAAAAACATCTGTATAATTTCTTCTGAAACTCAGAAACTGGGAGTAAAAAGTACCTTGAAAGATCGAGAACGCCCAGTAAAGTAAACCGAGTACTAAAAACTTTACGGCTTCTAACGTTACAAATTAAATATTTAATTTCTTTTCGTTCTGTTTTTTCATTAAAATAATGATAGTAAAGCTCTATAAAAAGCAAATCGAACAACATAAAAAAACATTTTATTTTGCATTTAAAAAAAAATCAATACATACGTTAATTTATTACTCTGTTATATTACATAGATTTCTTAGAATAGTCCAAGTGTTTACACATTGTGTTAATAACTTATTTTAATCAATAATTGTTATTTTCGGGTTGAACATTAATAATAATTATTATAACGGTAAACAGCGGATTTTATAGGTTCTTAAAACTTTAAAATGCGATTCTAAAATGCTCTAGAAAAACTTTAAATATTCTCTTAATAATTCTTAAACTGGTAAAATATGCTGAAAATATGATTTCTTTAGCTTCACAGAAATTTAAGACCTGTACACAATATTATAGTAGCAGTTATAGACAAATAGTACATCAAATATTAAATAAATATATTTTTATTATTACCATCCATTAATTGCACACAGTTTATAATAATATGCTTAAACTTGAAAATAATTATCACTCATATTTTTCTTTGATATGCCTAAGTTATTTAAATTCAGTCACATTTGAAATAACTAAAATATACCACCATAAAATATATCTTCACAATATCTCCGGGGCAAAGTTACCCCAAATCACAGTTGACAAGATTTAAACTGAACGAAGCTTTAGATTTATTATTTAGTTAAGTATTATAACGGATATCAAGATCAGCTGTTTCAATGATAATTAATATGGGCCCTCTCAAAACATTATTACCAATACCTATTACAATAATGTATCGCCAGCTAATATCAAAACAAATATTATAATTGGTAATTTTTACCAACAAAGTTGCAAACTAAACCCGTGTAGTTATGGTGATTATTAAAACTTTATTTTATTTTAAAAAAAAGAACAATAAATAATTATTCCACTTATTAGCTTTGAACTTTGGTAAACTATTTCAATTCAGTCACACTTGAAACAATTAAACGAACTAAACATTTAAACAATTTTAAACTGAATTACAAACTAGTTAGGTATTGAACGATTTCTATCATTTTTAATTTTTAAATATTAAAAACATTAAAATTAAATTTTTTTCACGAACTCTAATGAATAAATCGTTCAAATTTTTCACCCCATTAATTGCAATACATATGGTATGTAAAAACATGGAAACTCGCTCCAGATGTAGAAGATACATAATAGTATTTATATAATATTATTATACTAATTATTAATTAATGTTAAATAATCATAATTTGGCTCGTATAAGGATCAAACATTTTTTAGGCAGGCCAGGAAGGTTTAACCATAACAATTAGTTTTTTTTAAAGCCTGACAGGCCATAAACATAAATATAAGGCCAGGCCACAGACCTGCCATTCAGCCATCCAGCCGGGCTAGTCAGAAGTTTAGAAGATTGACTTATAAATAGATATCTTTATGGGTCCATGTTAAAAACTCATAGATGTTTCTTTATTTTATCTTCGGACATTATTTTAGTTTTTTTTTATTCTTGTTCAAATATTAACTTAGGATAACTACAAATCCTAACTAAACACTTTGTCTTTATTTTAAAGCATCAACTGCATGGTTATTACTATACTCATTAGCCTTTTTTTACTGTAGGGGGTAAGGTTTGTTCAGAACACGTGTGTGTGTGGCGAGGATTTGTCACTAAAACCCGGGTTGTCACCCATCTGGGAACTATAGTGACACCGAATGATGGTTGACCTCAGAACACATTAGTGACTAAGGCCACCACCAATCCACACCTGGCCAACCAACTATAAATACTGTATTATTTACTATATTAGCTAATATTTATTAGAACTTGTATGTATTTGCAGTAGGTACCTACATGGCTATTGGCTACATATACATACATGCATTATATTATGGCTTAAATATCTTATAATAATGTACGAGCAATTGATAAAAATAATAATAATAATAATAACTCACTCTGGATTGTATGCAATATCATCGTACATAAATGTAATAATACGTTCTTTTGGAATGCCATTTTCTCTCAGTATTTTGTAAGCATGACATACATTGGACTGAAAAATATATGTCATTAAATGTGATGATTTCACGTTATATATAATAGTGTTTTATTTTATTTAAACCGATAATGTTTTCAATTAAAACAACAATATTTAAATACTTTACCACGATAATTAATGTGGACTAGACATTGACAGTATTAAAACAATGTTACTTTATTGTTCGATACTTAAATAGTTAAATAATAAATATATATCAACACATTACTTCAAAAATATCATCATCATTATGGAGCAATACTGGCGACAGTTGTAATAGAATATAATATAGTATATGAATGGAAGAACAAAAATAAATATTTATTCAAAAAAGTACGTGGAACCCTAGTACTAATTCGTAGGTTACATACTTACCTATACATCATAATATTATATACCTAATTATAAGAAAAAATTTATACGGACCCAATTCGAATACAAAATCTTATAATTTTACCGTACCCAAATTCAGACAAAATATCTTATTCGCCCTGGGACCGCTGGTAAGCTGAAATTTAGAACTGTAATTATTATTTTCGGACGCAGGCAGTAAACTGAGGTGGAGTAAGCCTAAAATATTTGTCCTATAAAATACTGTCACGGCTTACGGTTGGCTTACATATTAATTATCTGTTAAAATATATTCCATCGGCTAATAGATCAAGGGTAGGCATAGCTACTGTCGGTCAAAATGATGTCGGCTTATACTTATAGCCCCTCGAATTAATATTACTTAATTATACTTATGCCTACAGTGTTTTTTTCGTAACCATTTAAATCGGTTAAAGTTAAACAATTTATTATATCGTACACGTATTACCATTATTATTGGCGAGTAAAATATTTTATGAGAAGACCTATTGGTAAAAACTGTTATACCAACGGTTAAGCACGTATTACACATCGTGTTTAGTACAAAAATATGTCTTACAAGATAAACTCTCCGGTAGAATACCTATTCAGATTTCGATATATTTTTTTTTTTTTTAAAGAACAGAGCATTTCGCATGTCCGATATGCAGAATTATAATTATAGCAACTAAAATTTGCATTTGAATAATGCACAATATTTGTTAATTTTCAAACTTATTTTTCTAGCACTATTTATAATAAAAGCTCCTGTATGACTCCCAAACGGCGTTATTTAGTAAACAATTTTATTATTTCTACTTTCTAGTCTTCGCTTGTGGTTCGCGCAATGTTAATATTTTAACTTGATTTGTATATTTATTGTTACAATTCAGTTAAATATTGTTTAATAATATTATAATGTCGAGTGACTAAGATGATGACTTGAATTTGGCAGCAGTACATTTATTATTATAACAAAATATTTAAGTCGAAAAAATGTAAATCCTTTAGTTCGTCATTAGTGGATGACATCTTTGAACTGACATAAGGTGAACTACGGTACTAATCATCTATTGGATGATAGTATATTGAAAGAAAGGCCCGGGAAAAAATGTTTGTAAAATATGACACCAGACATTTTTCCTTGTAAAACCTCTAATTGCTAAAAAAAAAATACAACTTTCCAGAAAGCTATAATGTAGAGATTTGCGATAGCACCATATATACGTTTTCTACCGACACCTGGATTCAAAAGCTTATCATACCAGTTTAATATATCAAAACAAGTAAATTCAATTATAATTCGATATTTTATTGAAAGGTTATGTGAAGGTAAATATAATTTTTATTAAATTCAATACACTTAAGTATGTTTTTTTTAAAAATAACTCTATTTTTCATCTTTGAATACAAAAATAAAATTATAAATATTATTAATTATAATTCACAATAAAAAATAATAATTAGTCGCATAGAAATTAGCATTTTTTTTTTTTGCAATACAATTTTAAATACAAATAATACAAGTTGATTTTACTGTACTTGTATAACTAAACTATTTTCGACTATTTAAGCTAATCTATGGTGAATGTGAATAGTTACTTGTTGAAAATTATGAAGGTGGCTGAGACGGTGAATGGTTGGTAAGTGATAGCAGGTGATGACGATGGTAGGAATGAAATCTGTAAACTGTGACCTCTCATATTTATTTAAAGTTGTTGGAAAATATGTTTATACGTCATAGTTTGGTCGTCGAGTTAAAGGTGAAAAAACTGAATCATTTATTTTCATATTAAAAAGTAGGTTGATTATTTGGTTTTTAAGAGTTTGCCCGTTCCAAGCTTTAAATAATTAAAATTTTTTCCCACATACTCTCCAGGCGCGGAGAATTCATCACTTATTGGAAAATTTTGTATTTTTTTCGGATAATTCCTTTATAATAAGTCTTGAAGCTTCTACTAAACTTTCGTCTTGTTAATTTCTTTTTCTCTTATTAATTATACTTTTTCTATGAGATAAATTATACAAAACGGCATTTATTTTTTCAGTTTCATCTTGGTCTAGAAGGTCTAACGATATATCGGCATCTTCTATAATTTAAATTTCAGATGACCCAGCACGTACAGCCTAAAATGTTGTACAAAAATTAATTATATGATTGAATAATATTATATTGCGGTGTTATATGGATTTAATTTAATTTATTTATATAATTATATTATTATGTAAAAGAAATGCAAAGTAAAAGATTCATAATTTAGTTCATATTGTTACACATTTTACATAATTTAAACTTTGTGTTAAGAAAGCTCCCTAAGTTACAACGAGCAATAAGAAAAAAAATAAAGTTTTCTACAAGCTCAAATGCCATAGCCCTTACTATAATAAGAAAAATAAATTTACTACTAAGTTCTTATAAAATAGATAACCACAATGACTATACTAGTACCTAAACCTATAAAAATAGCTTAATTTAATAATCATTATATATGTACTTACAAGTATAGCAGATGTATTTTATGTAGGTTTTAACTTCTCTTTTAAAAATGGGATTGATTGAAATGCAAACCAATTTGAGTGGTAATTTTTATCACTGACTGCTGCACCAAAAGTCTTAACACTTCGATTTTGTTCTTTATGATAAGATGCAAGTAATCTATCTTTATTTTCGCTTCGATGGCATTTTTATTCAACTCAGACACAATTTCTCCCAAATAATTCATTTTCTCTTTGCCCGATTTGAAATGAGAACAATAGTGGAATCCCAATGAATCGGGTGGTTCTTATACAATATTTTATTAATTAAAAAAATTCTCATGATTCCATTCCAAACCGTTTAACATTTTTAAAACAATTGTAAATTAGTTTAAATCAAAACAATGTTCTACATTTCTCACTTACCTCCTATGTATAAAATCAATACGACACTGACACGATAGTGGCATGTTATTCAGGGTAAAAACTTAAAATTAGAAATAATAAATTGAGTTAACAACAAATCATTCCGGAAAATACCAGTTGATGACGTTTTATTACCTACACGTCCATATCCAAATAATATTCTCTTTGATGTACCGCCGCCCAAATGCTCGTCTGCGAACTCAAATGAAAACGTTTTATGGCATTCTTTCGGCTTCGCGGATAAGTTCACACTAAAAATAGAGCCCACGAATATTTTGACCAAATCTACATTTGTTTGAGTTCATCCATCAGTGTGGAAACACCTCAAAGGTTACAAATTAATGGTCAGTGAGGCTCAAATAAATAATAAGTACAGTGGTCATCACTTATTGGACTTACGGTTATTGGATTTAATCTGGCTGGTCTCGGTTTACATTTTGTACAATAATTAAATATTAGTATAACGGACTACTGGTTAACGAGCCAAAATATATTTTTAAGGACATATTTCCTCAATTTTTTGGTCATTTGCCTGATTTTATCGCTTATATTTAGACGATTAACACTATTTCCTCGACTTATCCCAAAGAAAAGTATTAAAGATTTGAAAATATTCTTTACATCATTTGAATTCATTATTTACGAATTACGAAACAACGAAACATTGTTTTAAAAAAAAAATCAAATATTTATTATTTGTATTGTTATCATTGTTCATGTTTATTTCCTTATGAATGGCAATTTGAAATACATTAATAAATACATTTTTATCTAAATAATTAATATTTATCAGTGTAAGTCCAAATTTTTATATATTATTACAATACATTACTTTGTATATATTTTAAATCGGGGACCTTTCACCTTATTTACTCATTTGGTTAATGGATTCATGTACTCTGGTAGTCTGGTCCCTAAGTGAGTTAAAAAAGTGGCAACTACTCTAATAAAATAGACAGTTGTTTTGTCGTGCTTGCATTTATTTCCAGTAGTTATAGGTACTATTTATTTGTCGCGAGTGCCTAAGTTTGGTACCTATTTTGTTTTAGTATTCTATTGTTAATTTATAAATAGATTATCTATAGATAAAATAAATAAGTGTTAAAAATTCCAAAAGTTAAACCGTCGTTTTTCTATCGATTGCGAATAATGTATTAATGTAGTATATAGTTGCATGTCTATAAAAAGATGTTGGTCATTTTTTAAGGGCTACATTTTGCGTTGAAAATGCATGTTTAGGGCTTTTTGAGTTAATTTCAGAAATTATTTTGACAGTTTTCGAGGCATTTAAATCTAGGGCTTATTATAATATTACCTGATGTCTGTACCGCATCCACTTGTGTGAGCCAGCGACGAGAACAGCCCATATTTTTTGAGAAAATTTACTCGTGTCGCTTTCGCTTATGCGAGCGCTGAATACTATTGAGATAAAAAACGCAGATAAAATCCACGATATTAAAAACATGGTTCGGTCGTAAAAACGTATAATAATAATTTATTTTGAAAGCAAATCGATCTAATTACCTATTGAACAATTAAATATCGAAAAATTCGTTTTATATAACATTTTGTTCAAGAGGTTTATTATTTTGTCTACGTTTATTTACTTAAATTAAATATAATATAAGAAATCTTGAGTGATATTTTAATCAAATTATTATAACAAGATGTTATATAGATGTATATTATATTTTTTATCAAATAAAATGTATTCCAATTAATGGTCTTACAAGATAATAATAATTTCACTACAGTCGAGGACACCATATGGGCAGACAAGTACAACACTAAGTGTACCTACTTACATATATTATCAAAATCAAAATGTAAGCTTAACCACATGTCAGCTGATAGTGTCAAAAGATATTTCTGATATTTGATAATCATATTACGAAAACTAACAAAAATCACTTAGTCCCCTAATAGGCGGTTGATGTAGAGTGTGATTAATTTAAAAACAATTAATAGTGTTTGTTAATAATAATTATAACTTTCATCCTCATAATTTGTATATTGAATATAGGTTTGTCTTTCGATTAGAGTTGTAACGATTTAATAATAATACATACAATACATAAATATTATATTTGGAAGTAATTTTATTGATTGTTTCTCAATATTTTAAAACACTATACTTTATAGGTATAGCTGGTATATAACTAGCTGGTCCAGTAATGTTAGATTTGTTTTAAATTCAATTGCTTCCTGTCAGTTGCTTCTAAAGCTCGTAATAACTTTTTTCGTCGTGCCTGAGGTTTCGATAGACCAATCCTGGAAAAAACTTCCATCAACAGCACCGATATGTTGTTAGGTTAGAAAAAAACATCACATTTACAACTAAACGTATATTTTAACCTATTTAAGCTACTATGTGTCATTTAAAATTATATTTTATACCCTGTAATATAACCCATAAGACATGTTCAATAATATAGAAACGTTTGGGATCGAATATTTTTTTACACTTTAGACAGGTTTCGATTTAATTCAGGTTGTAAAAACTGTAAACTATTATATGACCAACAATCATACATAGAACTACTGCTGTTACCAGCGCCGTTGCCAGCTTTACTTGATTTTTTATTTATCAATGGTCTCATAATGTAATGCGATAAGTATTTTAGTTCTACAAAATCTTAAAAAAAATAATTACCTAAGTAACATTTTCAGGCTACGGCCGTGACACTGTAAGCAGAGTAGGCTGTTACTGTTATGTAAAAAAAACAAACTATATGGAATATTTCTATAGCACTTCCATACTAGTTCCAAATAAATTCCAGAAACTCAATGTATTTCATATTGTTTGTAACATTGTATAGAACATTATGTGACTGCTTATTCATATTTATAATATTACCTGATAATAGTATTTTTGAAAAACTAAGTAACCTTCAGTAATTTTTTCTAAAAACTATTCTCTGGACTTTTATATTAATCTATTGCTTAATATTTTTAAATATTATGCTTTCATTATGTTTTTCATAATTTTATAGGAACCTACCTACCTACCTAAATTTGTTACAGATCCTCCAAAACTACCTATGAAATACATACATATCTATATCTATCTATACATATATATCAAGACGTAGGCATTCAGAATACATCTGATGGAAGTAATCTCTGGAACTACCATCCAGATTTGAAAAAACTATTTTTGCATTTGAAATCCTAATTCTTAAGGAAGGTCATATAATAGGCTATTTAACATCATGAAACGATCTTCAGGAGCCGAGCAAAAGGATAAAATGTCAGTTGTCGAGTAGTCGTGTTATTACGGTGTCGGTTTTTTTAGTTTACATAAATGCTTGCCATTGGTTGCAGATTATAATAGTAATATTATAAATTACATATTATTACGTACTCATTATTTTTTTTAAGTATATAAATAGTTGGCTATTAATGTGTATAAAGGGATAATTTAACTGTACATTTGCCTGTTTCAAAACAGTGTTTGTCAAAATTTTACTACAGTTCAAAAATAATAGGTTTACAAATATCTAGAGTAAGAAAATATAGATTTTGTATTGATTGATTTTGACGAATTTCGTAACAATTTGAACATTTAATGTTTATTTTAACTCTATATTCGATATTTATTAATAGCGGTAAGAACAACTTAAGTTAAACCTATTGTATTGAATTCTCAAGCTTTTTAACTCACAAACCAATAATAACCAACATAACCTTACATATAGATATAGGTATTCTCTAATTCAAGTCAAACAGATGCCACACACATAATTGTTTTTTTATTATTATAAAATTTGAAGATCAGCTATAAAGGAAACCAACTAAGTACAGTGTTATTAGTTTAAGTAGTTGAGTAATTAAGATTGGTATGCGATGAAGTAGCTATTCAGAAGATATGATAAACAAAGTTTTAATATTATCACGTAATCCAATATATTTTAAAAGAAAATATTTGGTTGTAATTATTATCATATTCATATACACTATATACTATACAGAATGTAACAGAAAGACCTGACAAATAAAAAATAAAAATTGATACAAATTAAAAGCGTAAAAAAAATTATGAAAATTATATAGAAAATAAATAATTTAAGATTTACTTATGTCTGCAAAAATTCTCAAAAATAATATTTTGAAAAAATGTAGGTATTAAGTTTCAAATTAATTTATAGTTTATACCAAAAAAATATTGATATTTTAAAAAACTGTATAAAAAAAAACTACTTGACTTAAATAAACGTTTTTAACATTAATATTTTTTTAATTAGAATTACAAATTAGATTTTTTTAGTTCTTACAAAAAAATATAATAAAATTTATAATTTTCAGTATTCAAAAATAAAAATAAACAAGTGTGCAATTCTAGTAGCTCGAGTGTCTATAAACTAGGTATGTACAAATAATTCAATTTTAAATATTTATTGTAACAAAAGCTACATACCTACTTATTTAATTTGTGAACTCTATAGTTACGCCTTAAATAGTATGTAAATATTACACATAATTCAATAGTTGTGTATAAATCATTCGTATATCTAAGGAAAATTCATAGACGCAAATCGAGGGGGCGGTTAGCCCTTTAAAATCAAACAATTTAATCCCCCCCCCCTTAATTGTTGTAATATTCCGTAAATTTGGCCATGTCATAAATTGCAATAAATTAATTATGCCTATGAATGACAACCTTGAAAAATTACTTTTATGACGATCTGTGATATCATTGGTCGTAGTAGATTTAGAGATTTTTTAGGGTAACTACCCGTTTTCTCCGATTACCAGCTGTACCAATTTTTAATTTACGCTCATGAAACTTCATCACTAAGACATAATCAAAGTTTTAATATTGACAATAAAATACAACTTATTGATTTTTAAATTTATGATGCAATAGTAATAAGCTCAGTTCACGTAACTAAGTTTGAATATTATATTACGTTTTTGTATTATTATTGATAATCATTTTGTGTACTTAATCGACAATATTGTTGGGTCTCAAGTGGAGCATATGGATACGAAATGTAATTTTGAGATATTTTAATGAATTATAAACAATAATGACCACTTGTACGCATTTATATTTACAATGCACTTACATTACCCAAATAATTAATAATCTGTCGAACAAAGATAATATTTTAAGTACATTTTAAAAATAAATAGTCAGTATGCGTAAAAAAAACTACTCACAATCGTAAAACGGGCCACCTTGAATAAGGAACAAATGAATAGGTAGGTAAGTTTGAAATATATACGTAATATTTTTATATTTTGCTCGATCTCAATTATTTTGGATTTAAAATTAAAATTTATAAATGCATATTTGTAGGTATATTATTATAAATTATAACAGAATGAAATCACGGATTATTGTACCTAGCTTCGTGTAGCTGTTACACAAAAGAATCGTACCATTGTATAATATTAATGTGAATTAAAAATGAATATTATGAAGATTACAAAAGTAGGTGGGTAATAAAAAAATAATTATAATAAGAACTATTGAAACGAGATTTTTTTTTTTGTAAGTAGATTTTTTTCTTTTTTTTTAAATGAAATATAATTATTATTCAGTTCTGTAGAAAAAATAATTTTGTAGTTTTATTTGCCGATGACATCCGTTCACTTGAAATCTGAAATGAAAGGAGCCGCACACGAAAATATATTATTTTCGTAATTTTATAATAATATATTTACTTATAATGATATCTTATTAGTTAAGCATGCTTACCTCGATTTTTTCCATTTTTACGGAATTTATTTAAATTCTGATTTTTTACTTTTTTAAAGGTTATATTCTTTAAGTATATTCTCAATGACCATTTTTTACTAATGGATTATTTTTACTACTCAAGAAGTAACCTGTTGTGATACAAACTTTTGTTTTTAAAAAGCGAACTCCTCCCCCCCCCCACTTATTTAGCGTAAATTATTTAGTGCATGATTTATTTTTTTTAATGTTGATGTCTCTACCTACATATTTTGAACTAGTAACTTCTCAGTTATTAATATTTTTGTACTAAAGTTATAACTTATAAATTATAATAGTCCATAAAAATGGTTTTACAAAAATTTTATGTAATATTGCATCTAATATTTAATTATTACTTGGACCATTTTTATAAATTATTAATGTTGATAGATTAATATATTTAATCATTAAAATGTATAAACCACCATAGCGACCCCATATCTTTCAAACCCATTACCGCGGACCTATATTAGTTAGTAGGTACTCAAAGTTGAGCAACTCAAAACTACTCTTACGAATTTTGATTCTGATACGTCAACAATTCTGAAAAGTTATCCACTAAATAATTCAAAGTAGATAAGGGGAATTCTCATTTGAAAATCAGAGAAGTTTCAAGTTTGGATCTCTACAGAACACTCCTTAAGTAATAATAAATATCTTATGAAATACATATTGAAAATAATATGGTAAAGAACTATATTTAAAAAATTTAAAAATTTAAATTTGAACATCTACATGGTTGAAGAAAATGGGGTTGGTATGCTTGGTGGGTAAATCACCCTTTATTTAAATGTAGTGTAATCTAATATGGTATCATATCAATAAATTACACATAAACTTATATTTGTATATTGAGTATAATGAACAGTAACCGTACCTTCATATCTAACTTTTTAATTATTTCTAACGTCGTTTTAGGTGATATCATCTATACAATGTTTATATTTTCTAATATCCCTAATTCAGCACTCCAAGGTTACATTAATTTCAGTATATAAGATGTTGAAAAATTAAATCAGCAGTTAAAAGAACAATACAATTACCAATAGATTTAGGCTTACCAATTGATTTATCAGAGAAAGAAATATCGGAATTATCTTTTATTATTTATTTTATTTATTCTCCAAGATAATGAGCAAAGCTGAACACGTTCGTGTGGGAGCTTATGAATTCACGATTTGTAAAAGGTACCTACGATTGCATTAAATAGTTAGGTGTAATACAATTATATAAATAATTATTAAACATTATTTTCATACAACTAAAATATCAATATAGATGAATACATATTGTTTATATAATATATAAATATTATAATAATGTAACATTATGTATACATAAAATCGTGCAAACATAATAATATATAAAGCTGTAAAACTAAAATTATCAATAATTAGTGAAATCATCGTCATCTTATTCATGTGCCTAATGGATTAGTTGTATAATAATCTTTTGTTATAATAATATGTCTGATGTCTATATTTTGTTATTGTAGTAGCCAGAGTGCTAAACTTTTTTTTTAAGAATCTTGAAAAGTTGAAAGAGCTGTTGAGAAAATGTTTGATTTCTTATGGTAATATTAAAAGTACCTACCTATAGACTAGTATAATATAGGTATATTGTATAACATAAAGATTACAGTTGCGGATCGTATGTAGGTACTGAATATACCTACTGCATGCGGATTGAACGGTCCGAGTAAAGTTTCTCTTCGTTTTTCTCCTTTACTTACATCACCGCGCAATGTCCGCCATATCTACGGAGTTAAGTTTCCAAGTCGCAGTAATCGCACACACACACAATATATAATACGTCGGAAAAAAACGAGAGCAATACGGTTTATCGAAAGCGAAAAAAAAAACAAGTAGAGAAATATAAACACGGATGAGCGGGCACACCCTCGCACACCCCGACTCCAACGTCCGAGGGGCATTATATATATTATATTATATCATCCCGGCTTACTCGAACCGAGGAGCGGTATCAGAGAGATATGGTCCGAAGATCGATATTATTATATGCTATATTCGATTACACGCGTGCCGGGCACTACTACCCCCGGAGAAGTGATCGCAGAGGCCCTCGCGGGGGTCGGATTATTATCGTGCAACCCTCCCCCTCGCGGCCGGCTTATTCTGCGTGTACGGCGAACGGTGCAGACTGAGTATTTGGGGGTACACGACGAGGGCCAACGTTTTTCGTTTTTCGTTATATTTTTGTTTTTTTCACTTCGGGTCGCGAGCGTGTTGTCGGCTCGGTAATCCGCCGACGGTCCTGCAGCCATATATAGGTATATATTATAATGGGTATAGGGGAGGGGGCGTACTTGCGGCTTTTTCACTTGTATAAAATAAACGGTTCACTATAAAAAATACAACGTATACATAATACATATTATTATGTATATAGTTATTTTATCGGATTTAAGTCTATAGCCTGCACGTGCACCACAACCCCACCGGCCTCCGACTTAAAACATTATATATTATTATTTTCCTCAAACTCTTGCCCACCCGCAAAAAATAAAAAAAAAAAAACAAGAAAAAAGTAGCTGATTTTGACGTTTAGAATTTTTTTCGTTTAACTCGCGAGTTCTTGATGGGGGAAAAAAGCGACGTCTATAATAAATTCTTGGTTTTTAAAATATATTTTCATAAATTATTAACGCGCTGTCTGTTTTAATATAAAAACTTTTGGCAATCCACGCCGCAGGTGTATTGTTATCATATTATTACTTACGTCAGAGCACGGGCTGGTATATAATACCTATGTACCAGTTATATATTATCCGTGTAACTGTAATGTAAATATACTATATATAGGACCTATACAGAGTGATTCTCCAAGCATCCTCAATCGTCACTTTTTTGTTCTTCGACAATGCGGTTATTCCAAATCTTGTTTTCGGAACTTATAAATATTCTTAGAGATCATATTATAATTATATTAAATTTCTTGAGATTGTTTTGCTAGGTACTTGATAAATGTACATTGGAGATACGAACTTCTATTTTTCAAATCAGAACCACCCTCCCTCTTTTTTACTGTAACTTATTTAGCGGAAGATGACGTGTCTAAATCAAAAGTTGAACGAGTAGTTTTAGAGTTAACTCTGTATGCCAAGGAAAATAAACCAATTCAATGGCGATTTGAACATTTTAGTCATTAATATTAATCAACCAACATTTATAATTTTTAAAAATGGCCGAAGTCGATAAATAAATAGTAGATCCGATATTTCATACCTAATCTATTTTATATTTTTGTAAACCATTTTTAAGGAATATTTATCATTATAGTATAAACATTTTATTAACTGAGAAACTACTAGTTCAAATTTTGAAATAAATAAGTATACATGAAAATGTCATAAAAAAAAAAAATCCTCTAAGCCAGCGGCTGCCCCAATGTGTGGCCTTGTGCGCAGCGTAGTCTTTACAAGGGCTCCTTATTTCTGGAGTAGAATTTCGATATGATCCAAAAATATATTTGAAAACACGACGATGGAAACAATTACGATTATGTAAATAAAAATGTATAAATTATGCATAATTTTAATTAAATTCATATTTTCAATTATTTTACCCGTTTTTCTGGGCTTTTTTTTTTTTATACGATTAGTCATGCTATGACTTGGAAAGGGCGCCCTTATACAACCTTAGTTCAAAAATGCTGACGCTAGCCAATAAAGTTTGAGAGCCGCTGTTATAAACAGTTTACAGAAAAAAACGGGGTGTTCGCATTTGAAAAACAAGTATTTGTATATCATTATACGGGACACTCATAGGGACACTCCCAATAAGTAGTACAGCAAATCTCAATAAATTGATAATAATATTAATATGTTCTTTAAGTATATAATATTTCAAAAGTCCAACAATCAAAACTTGAATAAATTCATTATTGCAGGAAAACATGGAGGGGACCATGCTCAGTGAATCGTCCTGTTGTTGCAGCTTATTATACCTCTACATAGCTTCCGTATTTTAATAAACATCGTATGCTGCAGTATTATACTATATATTATATACATATATATTATATATTATATTGTATATATGCTTAATTCTGATATTCCGCTGTGTACCTACCTGTTCATCGTTCGCTTTCTGCTTCAATATAAAAATGATTTTTCAATTCTACCGCTGTACTTACTGTATGTATAATGCAGGTATATATATAGTATATTATGTATTCTGCTCCTACTCGTTGTGCACGGCCCGAGAGAAAATCGATGAAAATGAAAAGCCCCGTTTTCATCACACAACATTGATATTGTAATTTGAAATATAACATGTATTATAATAAAATAATAATAATATAATAAAAGTACCTCGGCGTATATATTATACTATGTACCTACCTACATATACGCAGTTAGTATATTTAGTATTTACTCTTTTCTGCGATGCAGCGGTATTTACACCTTGGGCTGCTTTATATGTATATATTATATCATACTATATAAGTACACACGCGTTACCTATATTGCGTGAAGTGGAAAAATGTAATAAAAAAAAATATAAAGCCCGCAGACAATATTATAATATGTCAGTAGGTAGCTGATATACCACATATACATTATATTTATAGGTATTTCTGTATACTTGTGAATCGGCTTATATATTTCAGCACAGATTTTAAATACGATACATATTGTAGTAATATAATAATAATAATATAACATAACATGACGAGTAAGCATAATTCATACGTGTATATAATGGCTAACAGTGTGATTCAAATTCTGATTTTTGTAAATAAAAATCATACACTTACTTTTTTTATTTGAGTGCAGAATTTTAATTATATGTTTGGCTGTAAATATTTTGATATACACTAAATGTAGTGTACTTTTTGTTGGCTCTGGGTCTGAATACTCTAACTAGTCACTACTTTTTCTAATATTTAAGTATTTAAAAAATATTGAATAAGTACAAATGTAACATTCACCTTCAATGATACACTGTTGCACCTATTTTATTTTATGTTATTCAAATGATATTATGTTATATATTTTTTAATAATAAATAAACATTTGTCAAGTAATTAAATTTTATTATTTGAGGTAACTATTTACCAAAGTTGTATTTCATTTTAATTAAAGGTTATTAATTATTATGTTATAATTTTGTTGTTTAACAATTTAAAAGACAAAAATTAAGTTATTATTTAAGGTAATCTGTTTACCAAAGTTATGTTTTATATTATTTAAAGGTAACTATTATATTTTATAAGTTTTATAATAATAAAAAAGTTAAATAATATGTATGTAACATTTGTCCCTAGTGATGTTACAATTGTACCCTGTGTCAGGTACAGTTGTAACTTTTTTTTTCTATATTAATATATATATTCAACAACATGTGGAAATTAAAATATTCTTTGATACACATGTTTTTAAAGGTAATAACTTGCTTTACTAATTGAAAGTGTAAATGAACCAAAAAATTTGAAATTTGGTGGAAATAAATAATTTTATGAAAACTGTTACAATTGTACGCGGATAAGTACGCTTAATTAATACCTACCTAAAAATTGACATCCGAATCGATTTCCGATATTCTAGGTGGCATAAATCTGAATATTGGTTCTGCAGTGCTGAATTCAAATATTTTTTTCAGAATTAAAATCAGACAACATATTAATTATTAACTTAGTTTTGCCAAAACAATTAGTAAGTTTTCGTAAAATTTGTATAGTGAATTTTATATTATTGTTATTGAGTTATGGACATGACGTGTATGCTCTTACGAGAGTGGTACCCGCACTGAATTTCACTCGCACTAATAATCATTTACAACTCACACGTAGATCCCGGGTGGCTAAGACGGAATTAGAAATTGCCTAAATGTTGGCCCTTAAATAGCAACCGTAGCGAAGCCCCTTTCATTGCTGAATTAATTTTTTACATTATATAGCGCTGTGCGGGAAATAGGAACAGATGTTAGGATTATTATTTTTACATTATTGTTAAAAAAAAAAACTAATATTTGTTTTTTTCAAGTAAAATACTATTTAAGTGGAGATAGAGACATACTAATTTTTTTTTAGCAGCTATGGATTATACTATACGATATTTGTGATTTATTATTTTTAGATGTAATATTGGATCTAGTATTTATTATACTTGAACGATTTTTAAAAATTATACATTTTGATGGATTGATCACCCCTAACATTTTCAAATCATCATAGCATGGACTATATAGGTACGCACGAGGTTAAATAACTCAAAAACTTTAAATTTTCATTATAGATAATTTTTATCATCTACTAATTAAATTTAAGTAGAAAAGGGGGACGGATATCGTTCGAAAAACAGAAGTTTGTATTAACTCCACAGGACTCCTAAAGTAGTCCAAAAAAATCTTGAGAATTTGAAAAAATGAACTTTGAGTATGTAAGTATATTTAAAAAATCCAAAAATCAAATTTTGAATAACTGTATTGATGAAGCAAAAAATGGGAGATCATGCTTGGCGATTCACTCTGTATATCATATAGAATGAAATTCCCGTGAAATAATATCGAAATCGTCAATGTAAACATAAAATATTATAAACGTACAATGCAGGCAATATTATATCGAGATGGAAGAAATATTATATCTTTGGTGTAATAAGAAAAATATATTGCCTGGTGTGATATAGCTGCTGGTGATATATATACTTAGATCTTACTGTGTAAATAATTCTTTGTAAAATATCTTGTTTGCTCGCAGAGTTACTTATACATTCCGAAATCCGAATCTGACCAAACTATATATTATATTATTACGGCAAACTGCAGAAAGACACGCACGGACACACTTTCATCATATATTATATTGTGTATATAGTTATATAGGCAAGTGCATATGGTCACTTGGATAAGAAATAATACGTTGGGTCCAGCTGTATATGATATGAGTACCTACAAAATAAACTATACGATAGTATAAAAGCACTTTTGAGGTTTACGAATTCTCACAGCTATATCATAATCGTATCGTAACGTTTTTGTATTTTTTCATTTCTTTTTCAATAACGCACAGCCCGCATGAAAAATATGGAATTTCATACAATAGCCTATTGGGCTGCACGCTGTATACCAATGAGTCCCAATACCTGTACGGGAAACAAATAATACACTGATTGAGTCCAGGGTATAAATGAGAAATATATTACTAATTGAGTGGTCGGGATACCAAAAATGGGTCTCTGTAAATTGCGTCCCATTTTTAATTTTTTATGTAGTCAGTAAATATTGTACTATCCTATTATCTTGTGGTTATATCATACCCAAAACAATCTTCAATCATATATCATGACTTAAAAAAGGAAGTACAAAAAATAATTTAAAAAAATTACTTACATCAGTATTATTGTTTTTGTAATCATTACTTAACCCCAGCTGCTGTATTTTCCTGTACCAACTTTACCAAGGTGAAATCTACACCCTTCTACTTCAATAGAAGGCCAAGTATTTCTTGCAGCATTGTGAATAGCTTTTTAAAAATCGGCATACAACCGAATAGGACTGAATTGTAAGTTATTTTTTTTTTGCACTCTATAACTATAAATGTTGAAATGCCTCTGAATAGCATTGTGTAGTCTTCGAAGGTAGTAAAATATAAACGAGTGGAACATAAGATTGATTTATTGAACAATAAACGGTTGATGGTATAATTTTGGATAACTTTTGAATGTACCTACCATCTACAAACGGGCAGCTTCAGTGCCCGAATTGCATAACACTTTTAAATTGATTAATGTAGAGAAACCTACTATATTTGTTTCTTTACTATTAACTAATAAAACATTTTGATTTTTATTTGTTTTAAATTCCTTGTTGTCAAAAATGTTGCGAAATTGAAAAAAAGTGGCTGGTAATTTTGGTAGAAGCTCGAGCATTATGTAAATTTTGTTTAATCAACTTTACGTTTTGAGTAGTTATAAATTCGAGTTCAGTATTTTTTAATTCAGAATGAATAATTTTAGATGGCTTGGTAAACATATTGTCAAAGGCTTTTCTTTTTAATTTGTTGTTAACTTTCTGTCGATGTATTATTTGTTCCGAAATTTTAAAATGACTGTGATCTCTAAAACTATCTATTATACAAATATATTGTTATCATTAAATTTCAAAAACACTTACATGTTTTAACTGTAGAACACAAGCGTTGAATATCATTTTTTAGCCATTTGTGAAAACGACATTTGAAACCATCAACTACTTACAACGTTTTATATTCCTTTCGATTTTTATAACGTCCATTCTTATTAAATTGAATAAAAATGTAAGCTGTAGAGCAACGTAAAAAGTTGTGCATAAGATTTTTGATCAAATGCACACTGGCTGCTAGTATTATTATTATATTAGTGAACATATTATTATCTACATCGATCAATCAAAGATTAATACTTATATTTAAATTGTATAGCCGATCTGAAATCGGAGGATGATACCGTATCGGCTCCTGGTCGTTATTCCTTGCCGTCCGTTGAACAGCCGTATTGCGTCCGGTTTCGATAACGAATTTTTTGATAGCTAGTTAATCGCATATATACAGTTATATGAAATTACAAAATATTATCTAATGTTAGTTCTCGTTTTATTGCGAAGCGTAGTGCGTCTAAGAATATTATTGTCAGTTATATGACAAGTTATATTACTTAGATGACGGACACTTCCCCCCGGAAATGTGGGCTGATATGTCAAATTATACAGGCGATCGCACCACGAACTGTTGCGAAACTTTAATGTCGAGTTCACGTCTGCACATTATCCTAACATTTTCAATTTCATGGAAAATTTGAATCAGGTACAGGGTGACACGTGTATAAAGCTCCGCAGCAAAAATATTAGGAAAAAAACAAAGAACTAGCAAAATATTTGTAGTGTTAATCAGAAATGTATTGATCAATTTAAGGAAGGAAAAATTTCCAGAGCGGAATACGTAAAAAAAGTTTCCTTCAAGTTCAAACCACAAGTTTTTAATGTTTTACTTTTTAATTTTACATTATTTTTAAGTCCTAAAAAAATTTTAAGTCAACACAATTTTTTAACATAATTTAAACACAATTTTTTTAAAAGAACACAATTTTTTATTTTAAACGCCAACAACATTTTTAACCATGCCTACAGAGAATTTCTTCTCACTGTAGCTAGTCCTATGCCTGTAAATGGGAAGGAAAATGTTGTTGATTGGGAGCCGATTCGTCCATACCACTGGCATCGGGTCGGAGCCGATACGGCAACCTTCAAATGAAAGGAGGGAGCCGAAACGGACAAACGAGAGCTGATGCAGATACTTCCAAATCGGAATATCCGAACCCACAATTTATGTTTATTTCAAATATACTATATACCCGGGACTCAATTTACGTATTTTTTTGCCACAATTTACATAGTTTATGACTATGGCCTTTTTTTGGAGGACGCAATTTACTGACTCCGCAAATTTGCTAGGATAATTTGAGTAAAATATAAAATCATCCATAATATACGTACTACATACCTGTATGGAGACGACTACGACGTATCGTTCATACACCATTTTTATGACTTTCGTCAGATGATAATAAAATGAAATAGGTAACATAATAATAAATATGCCAAGAATTTTGAATTTAGTTTCAACCGTTATAGGATAATAATATGTTACAGTCTACCGATATCATTATAATATTATACACCCTAGTTTACTATGTACACCGAGTGCCAAGGATGAAGTTATATTAAGTTTGGGCATCAGCACAAGTTAGGGGTCGCCGTTTAAATTTGGGACTAGCATGGTTTAGAAAAATCCAATCATTGGGTCTAGTTAATGAATACAAAAAAAAGTGGATGTCGCTCTGCTATACAGCAGGTTACAAGTGGGCCACTGTAACGTATGGTATTAATTTTGAATTTAATGATATAATATCATTGTATAAGAAAACGATTCTGAGCGAAAACGATCAGTCAGCCTATGATATTACTGAGTATATTTGATGATATTATTGTGAATAAAGTAATTTATATAGAACCTATTCCCATGGAACCTTGTTATAAACGTTCAATCCTTAACTATAAAAGTTGAGCATTTTATAAATTTTAACTACAAAATAATTATTAAATTTTAAATTCAATAAATTTTGTCAAAATTTGAACTTTTCATGTTTTTTTACCTAACAAATAAAATTTGATTGATATGTATAGAAAAAAACCAAAAAAATTGAAAACTGACAACGTCAATAAACAGCTCAAAAAGTGGCGAAATATTTTCAAAATTTGATGGTGAATACAAAATGAAAATAGAAACATTCAGTAAAATGTTCATGTATTTACAGTTATTCATTTTTGAATAACAATAAATTAACAAAACAACTACATGAAAAATCGAGTGAATATAAAATCTTATAAAAATATGAACTTCAAACGCTCATAAAAATTTAATTTTTTTTGTTTGTAGACATTTTCTTTTTGATAAAGGTATTCAAACTAATGAATAATCTTGTAATACATTTTAAAATCTTAAATTTAAAAAGAAAAGTTTTTATGAATTCTTAACTCAAAATAATTTGGTAATTTTCGTGATTTTTCCGTATTTTGTTAGGATTTGAACTTTAAATGCTTATAAAAAAAAACTGTGACTAAGGACTTAATATTATTCAAATGTCATTGTAACAATATAGTAGAAGCCTTGTATTAAATTGTCAAGCTTTTTTACCCGACAAATAAAGTTTTATTGACATTCATAGAAAATAAAAAACTAATAAAATTGAAAACTGAAAATGTTCCTAAACAGTTCAAAACAAACTAAATATTTTGAATATTTTATCGTTTATAGAAAATGGAAATATAAACAACCAAAGAAAATGTCATGTATATGCGTTCATTTGTTTTAGAGATACACCAAAAACCAAAATCGATTTTGTGGAAAACTGATTTTGCTTAAAATTCCCATTTTTTCCTTAATTTTTATGTTGTTTTTCCGTACGCTTTTGAAATCTATTGGGAATTTTACCCTCGACTACGTCTTATCGTGTACACAGACATACATAAGTAGGTATATTAGAAGTACTCATATTGTTATTAATACAATAAATTATATCAAAACCAACGAAAAAGAAATTGAAGAACAAATGTAATTAATGTTTACAAAATTGTGTATTTCAATTTTTTTAAATTGTCCAATTATAGTAAGTACCTACCTTAGTTTACATTGTAATGTAAGAGTCGAGTTTCTATATTTGTCAAAACCCAATTAAATTGTTTGTTCAGTAGTATTACGACTTTGACTACAGTCTACAAAGTAAATTTACAAGACAACTGTACTGATTTTAACCATTTAAGGTAATTTCCACCCATGTCCAGTCATGTCTTTATTCGGAGTCTACGAGCACGGATTTTATGCATACCTTGTACTTTTTAATACATTTTTAACATGCATTTCACCAGCCCCCCAAAGTTACAAAATCATTGTTTTTTCTTCACCATTAATTTGTGAAAATATTTTAAGAATTTGTGAGATTAAGAATTTAGGACAAATTCAAAAAAATCTTGGGGGGGCTGGTGAAATGTTCGCTGCTCCCCCCCCCCCTAAGTGTAATTAATCGACTTTTCTGGATTTTTTTTTACCAAAATTTAGTGTGAATTTGTGTGAAGCGGTCGAACGTTATTTCGGGGGTTAAGGGTAGCTCGAAAAATTTCCATTTTTAACACACAAATTCACACTAATCGCGCACTAATTTTTGGTAAAAAAAATCAAGAAAAGTCGGATTTTGATCCTCGAGGGGGGCTGGGGAAATGGCCAAAACGGTCGAACGTTATTTCGGGGGTTAAGGGTAGTTTGAAAAATGTCCATTTTTGTCACACAAATTCACACAAATCACTCACTAATTTTTGGTAAGAAAAAAATCCAGAAAAGTCGATTAATTACACTTAGGGCGGGGGGGGGCAGCGAACATTTCACCAGCACCCCCAAAGTTTTTTTGAATTTGTCCTAAATTCTTAATCTCACAAATTCACACAAATTAAACACTAGTTAATGGTGAAGAAGAAACAACGATTTTGTAACTTTGGGGGGGGGGGGGGCTAGTGAAATGTACGTACATTTTTAATCATTTAAATATTGAATACATGTTTTGATTACAAATGCAGCCAGCGGGGTTTCTAAAAATAGTAAGTGGCCCATTGTCATTAAAAAATAATATTATTATTATTTATTTACAAAATATGCATACCTTCTTTAATATTTATCTATATATAATGTGTAATGGGCCTCACTAAACTAGCTCGCGTGGGTCCCATTTAAAAAAATGAAAGTGATACTTACATCCGCAGTTTATTGCATGAGCCAATTTTAAAGATTGATTTTGAGTATATTTCGTTTGTTTGAATAATCAAGCAAATCTTTTGTGACTGCCATGTAACCACCGATTTAAAATATAATGTCGAGCATTGTGCATAATATTGTTTTGACAAATACCTATCCCCATCAGAAGCAACGTTGCGGTAAGCCGGCAAATCAAGTGACATGCAATTTTGAAAATCGTTAACGTCGTATTCATAATAATAATATACAATATTATACACACCGTAATATAAATAAATATAATAATTTATAGTGGTATTATAATTAATGATAATTATTATTTATTAATATTACCGAATGATTAATGCCTAATGGTTTTTAGTCGTTAAAGTTTGTGTAAAATGTATAAGACCGTTAGTTATTACGTAAAATAATGGTGTAAGTACCTATTACAAAGTACATTAATTACTATTCTACGCGTGCATGATATTATAATATTTAAATTATCTAGATAAAAACCGATCAAAAATAAAAATGATTTACGCGTTAAAGCATCTCATACCGGGTGATCCATTTAACGTGAGAAATTCGTCATTTCAAAAACTATTAACGTTTTTGAAAATATTTTAATTAGATAATATTGCAAGTGGTTAAAAACAAAATTTTTCTATAATAATGATATATTTTACTATAATAATGATATATTTTACTATTTGTTTTAAGTATTTTTGTTTTATTGATGAAAACGTACACTTTTAATTTCCTATTCCAGAGCAGAATATTTTTTAGAGTAGCTACTTCGATATGACGGAAAATCGAATTTTGGACAAGAATAGTTTATGATTTATAAGTATCTAAAGTCAGTTCAGGTGAACCAAGTGGAGAGGTATACAAGGCTATTTACAGGCTATTTACCTATCCCGTAAAATTTTGGTACACACTCCACTCGTCTATACTTTAAAAAAGTCTTAACTATAATGAACTACTTGTTCGAAATGTCATTATCATAAATTGAAATAGTTCGAATAATATTCTGCTTTGGAATATGAAATTGAAATTATAATATTTTGTCATTCAAAATAAAAAAATAAAAAATATATAATATTTTTTTAAATAATAATGTTTGTTAATAGCATAAAATTATGTAAAATCAATATTTTCAAAAACGTTGGTGTTTTCTCAATTAATGAGTGACTTGAGTTAAATGGATCAGCCCGTAAATACCAATTACAAATATGATTGATTTGATTGTTATGTAATTAGCGTGTATGCTAAAATATTATTATTAAGATACAATGGGAATAATATGTTGAAAATACAATATTTATTAGTGCGTGCAGTTTTAAATTCTATATACTTGTAGTGCGGCGTTTAGGTATTTAATATTTTCTTGTTTTGTCTGTGATGTGAACAATAATAAATAGGTAATAATTGTTTCTCGAGTAATTCAAAATTGCCAGTGAGCTCTTCTACGGCAAAAATTTGACACATGATGGTGAGTTTTTTGGTGGTGACCAGTAGTATTTTTTCTGGAAATTGGAAAAAATGTCTATTAAACAACCGTGGTAAAGTACGCGCGTAACGTACCTACCTATACCTATTATACCGTTACAAACAGTAGTAGTAAGACGATTTTTATTTTATCTTCTTAAAATAATCATAACGAATTTTCATCGATTATTTTTACTTTGTTTAGGATTTGATAACATTTCATGTTATAATTAATAATAAATAATATATTTACATAATTATGAATGTTGTAACTTGGTACCCACGGTGAAATACATTCGTTTTCACTTTAGTTATAATATAAATTATTACAATCATAATATATAGTTAAGGACTTATTCTTATTAACATTAATATTAGTATAGCAAGTATTATACACTTTAGCTCAGGCATGTCAAACACAAAGTTTATTAACTGGGCCAAATAAAAATGAATAGTTCATTATGCGGGACACTGTACATAAAAAATGTATCAAAAAGAAACTTTTTATACACATTTTTAATTTTAATCATTATAAGCACAACCGGTACAATTAAATGTATTATTTAAATTACTTATTTATGATGTACAAATCTAAGTATTATTTAAAATATAAAAAAAAAAACAAATTTATAATTTCTTTTTAATGTGTGCGATGTTTGAAATGTCTGTTTTCTGCTATTGACTTTTTTATTTCTGGTGAAATTTTTTCGGACGAAGCCACATTTAAGACCTGTACTCTAACATAGTTGTGACATAAAATAAAAATTTATCAATTTTTTAATACCTATTTGTGTTTTAAATGTATTTTTACTATTAATTATCCAACAATATTGGTAACCGCGGGTTATAAAAAAAATAGCAGCAGGCCTCATGTTTGATAAGCTTACTAGAATTGCGCAATAATAAACTCACCCAAATACTTGGTCGTCATTATAAATTAGGTACTAAAACTTTTATTGAGTAATAAAATTTAATAATATTATGCTATATAGATATCTAAATAAATATTATCCAACTGGATTTTGATTTTGGATTCATCTAAAAATTGGTCGTATACTTTTCAAATTTGTATCTAAATTTTTCCTGTTAGGTAATATACTATTATGTATTATTCAATAGGTATTATCGTATTTATATTTCATTTTCAAATATAACTATATTTTCTGTAACTATATTGTTATTATTTATTTTTATTTTTGTTAATTTGAGTATATTATTCCCCAATTATATGACGTAGACAATTTGAGATAATATAGGTTCGACCATTTATAAATGACCGTACTCAATCTAACTTGGGTAAGTATTTCATGTACCTATACCCTGCAATTTATTTCTCGGGTGCATCGGAACGAGTAATGGTTGTAACTTGTAAACAATGATATGTGGTTCTCGGAAAGCACTTATAGGGGTAGTTAAATTATCTCAAAAGTTTTGCACGGGATGTATCGATTGAAAAGTAAAAGCATACAATATGTGGGATTTTAGAAAGTCGGTTTTCGTTAATAATTATTATCAGTGGTGGTGAAAACTGTGAACACGTCGCAATTGTGCAAGTATAGGCTACCTACGTATAAATCTATTATTTCGGAACTCTTTAGGAACTTGTTTGTATTACCCAAGGGTTAAGGAATGTTAATGAGAAGTTAATCGTCGTGTACAGTTGCTATTTAAACTATGTTATATCGAAAACTATAGGTAGGTATCTACATTATTTTTATACAGTCACATGTACATTTGAAAAATAAAGCAGTGCTTAAAAGTTGTATGGTGTACACAAGCTCGAAATCATAAATTTAAATAGGTAGGTATTATATTTTATTATGGTATTGTATAAAGACAAAGTCTAGGAAATTATGCGAGTATAGGTATAATATATTATACGACCTTTGAATGGCGCATTATAGTGACCTATACTTAATATGTGTCTTTTGTATGCTTTTTGTGTGCCTTTTGTATGCCTTTTGTTACCTATTAATTATAAATGTATAACCCAATGAACGTACCTACAGTTTATGTCATTCTAGAAATCAAAAGTACAACGTTATTAACATAATAGGTACAAAATATAATACGAGTTATAAACACGTTATAATTTACATATTGAAAAACGTAGAATTTAAAATAATTTCCGTGTGGTTGGTAAATTTATGTCGAGTTTTTATCGTTATCGATATCAAATTCCGTTTGAATAAAAATTAGAATAAAACCATAATATTATACATAAACATGACTTGATGAGTGATGACGCTGCACAGTGAGTCACTATATATGTAACAAGATTCATTTATTTTACAGTAAATTTATGTATAAGCACTATCCAAATATGTATCACCATTGCGTTGGCTTGTGGCACCATCAAAAGAGGTTATAGCCACTTGTCCGGAACCCAGCCACCCACCTCCAATCAATCGACGGACTGTAAAGCATAATCATTTTTTTAGAACGTGTTTTTTTATTTATATAATTTACTATCTAAAAAAATGTTTAATTAAAAGTAATTATACAGATGTTAAAAATTATATTTATAGGCAATATAATAAATAATATTATGTATTATCATAATTAATTTATACTACGTTTAGGGCTGTGAATTTAATACATAAAAAAACTCTTAAAAAATTCACTTAAAATCACGAAAATGCAATAAAAATATACGTAAATCTAGAAAAATGCACTAAAAAACTTTATAAATGTAAATATTCGTGTCTTATGTGAGCATATTAATACCTTACCGTCACATAATATATGATTTGAATAAAGATTAATGTATTAATTGTGTTAGTGTGCAAGTGGTAGTATGATGTGTCATAAATTGTGACTCACTCACAATGCAATAGAATTGTTTAATATTATAATAAAACAATAAAGTGTATTAAAAAAACAATTGTTCAGTTGTTTGATAAAGTATCTTCTAAAAATTGAATAAATACATCAGGATAACTATTTATTGATCGATATCAAACTTTTACAAAATTACGAGGCATCATTTCTGGACTGAAACGTATTAAAATCTCAAAACATTCAGTATGAAGTGCACTAGTTACATATTATAATAGCAGCGTCCTTATGAATCATAATTTAAAATACCTATTACAGAATTCTAGCATGCGTAAAATATTTTAACTTAATGATATTATTATCAATCAAGTATACGATGTGCGTACCAACAACAGATCGTGTAAAATATTTTAAGACAAAAATGAAAAATAATATTTTGAAATAAACGAACATTATTATAGATATAGCCGATATAAGTATTCAAAAAAGTATTAAAACATTTTAATAATAATGACCTAAAAATGCCAAACACAAAAAAATAAAATAAAAAATGTAAAAAATGCAAAATAAAAGTTTTAAAATTAAATTCACTGGTACGAAATTCAAAGTATTTGGTATGGAAGCTATCTGTTTTACTGGAATGAGCTAATAATAACGCATTTCTCTAGAAATGTACAGCAGCCCTACTTTAATTATTATGATGTTATTAAAGAGTGTATAAAATAATGCTTGTTGATAAGAAAAAAAAATCGTGGGTAGATACCAATTTAATGTACGCAAATTGTGTAGGTACACAACCGAACGCAAATAATTCATGGTTGCTCTATACTGACACTCGCTAATAATAATATACCAGCTATACCTAAAATCTACATAATATTATAATTTATAATATTATATTGACATACCAGATATTACATCAAATCCGACGAACGGTATATTTTGACGACCTACGACAGCCGCGACACAATACAATTTGCATACGACCCGCATCCGAGTACGAGAATGGGTTTGTGGGTGGCCGCCGGGGCAGGGGACACGACGCCGGGACGAGGCCGTTAGCTGGGAGTTTATAAATAAAAAATAATTTAGCGGCGGCGGCGGTGATTCGACTGATTTCACATGCGGAGGGACCGATAAAAATAATCATAATAACGTTGGGGGAAACTGCAGGAGTGAGACGAGCCACCTATTAGTATATTGAACTATTTATTTGAACTCTTATAATATTGCACAATATTGTAGGTACTATATGTTGAACTTTTCAAAAAAAAAAAAAAAATTCTCTTTGATTTTTAAATTAAATATGTATATAAATTAAAGTTCCCCGGCAAGTTTTACATTTTAGATTCTCAGTGGAGCGATGAATGTATATTGATTTTATAATGTTGTGTGTTTTTTTTTTTTAATTTTTAATTTTCGTGTCTGTCACCACCGTTTGCTAGCGGTCCGGGCCAGTCCGACTCTGCAGTTACCACGATAATGGATTTTAAAGACGTTTTGGAAAAATTATAATCACTGACTATGAATGAGGAAGACCATTTGTAAGTCAATCTGAGTTGTCTAATTTTAGCTCTTGCTGTACTGGGGGGGGGGGGATAATTTCTAGGTGCGCAAAACAGCAGGCTCGTAAAAAAAAGGCCAATGAGGAGAGGGGTTTAAAACCCATACTACTGCCCCCCCGTGAGTACACCCACGACCACCAAAACGAGGTAAGAAATAAATAAATCGTATTGTACAAATAAATATTTTTTGAAAATATGTGATTAAAATGTTTTGTAAGTGTCTTTTATAAAATATTTTCAAAAATATGAACTTCTTGGCCAAATAATATAAATAAAATATGTCATAATTATTTAAGCAACTTTTTAAAATATTTTGAGAACCATAATATTATTTTCCTGAAAATATTTTTACCATGGTTAGGAAATATTTTTATGCTGTGTATGTGTTCACACTAAGCGGTACCACTAAGTGGTTCAGCTAGATTGATATTGGGGACATTTAAGGGAGTATCGAAGTACACATTTCGAGAAAATTTTTAACCCTTTTGGGCTTTGGTACGTGCCACAAGTTACTTTTATTTAAATAGCAACGCCAATATTGTTTGCTATACAGATCATAGATAGACTTTTAACATTTTAATTGCTTAAGCAAAATTATATTTTTTCACTATTTTTTATCGTTACCATTTTTTTTAAGTGTTTACATTTTTTAATATGACTACGATGAACAGCAATATGAATTTTTAATTTCATATTCCTAAGCAGAATATTATTCTGAGTATTTCAATTTATAAATATCAAATTTTAGACAAGTGCCTATTTTATTATTTATTGTAAGTTATTAGTAAATATTAATCAGTTGGATCAGTATTTTGAAGGTAGGTACTCCTGTATCCAATCCGTACATCAAAACTTTAAATACCTATGACTCACGAACTATACCTAATACCTATAGGCTATAGTATCTACATATAGGTCCAAAATTTGATTTTTATAAAATATCGATGTATACCAACTCTCAAAAAAATTTTGCTTTAAAAGAAGGAATTAAAAATGCATGTTACCGTTAAAAAAATATAAGAAATTAGAAAAATATAACGTTAACAATTTTACAAATTCTGTTTTTTACAACTAGGAAAAAAAAACATAAATAGTTTTTGAAATAATGATGGGTTAAATCGATCACAAAGCAATCGGTACCTATAAAAAATATACTAAATATTATATAATATATATTTAAGACCCACAGTCGCTCCGGTGCAGGATGAGTGGCCGAGTGGGTAACCTCGTGTGTGGAAAAATCGTTGACGGTGGGTTATGGGTATAGTAGCCGAGTCTAAAGGTGTTCTTATCACGATAATCGGATAATGCGATAACATGATATAACGAGTACGGAAGATCGAAACGCAAACGCGTCTTGTCCTCGATGATACTCAGGACAGGTGTCTGCAAGTAAGTAGGACCACAGAACGAGATAGAACTGCAGAGCATGTAGAGCACCTGAATACCAATTAACATTACCAGTTACCATCTGCGACGATTTTTTACTTGTCTTCATTGACAAACAGACTGCGAAGAGTCGACTCTCGACTTATATCATAATATTCTGAATCCTTAAATCATAATATTATGATTAGGTATTGTACCACTGTACCTACTAACTTTTACGCACAAAAAAGTTACACTATAAGCTTATGTGATGCACATTTTAAATGAAAATCGTGAAAATATGCAACAATTAATAAAAATATTTAAAAAATAGACACCTATTTTTTAAATATGTGGAAAGAATGTATATGGAAAGAAAACGCACTCAAAGGTTAAATCGTTTGTTCTATAATAATTTATTATAAAAATAATTTGGCAGTGTCCTACATACATAAAAGATGTAAAGCGAATAATTTTTTTTGTGAAATTGCCTGACAATATTTTGAACAATAGAAAGTTCACTTCCTGTTTAATAAACGATAAAATTGATATTTCTTTACCGAAAAACAAAAGGTTTGTAATTTATAGTCGACAATATATTTATATTTTTTTGATTTTCTACTTGATGAAATATTATTACATACTTTCATTAGGTTTTGAAAACAGTATATTATAATAGTTTAATTTAATTTCACTTTAATGAACAATAAGTATCAAACTTGTCCACGAAATATTAAAAAATATGCAATATTTACCTAATCATCAAATACGCAAAAAATTTGTATCATTTTTAAAAATATTTCTCGTATATTATTGTATATGATTATAATGAATACTTTTATGTGAACCTATAATTGGTATGAAAAAAAAATTTAAATGTGAATTTAAAAAGTAATAGTAGGTACCTACTACTGCGTAGTCCAAAATATATTTAATTATTGTCTCGCGATCAACCCTAATACGTTACCTGAGCACCCAGGGCCGGATTGGTTAGGCGAGCTACCGAGAAAATCTCGGTGGGCTGCCTAATGTTTGGGCTGGTTGTGTGAGTGTGAGTGAAAATAAATTCATGTTTAAAATACGATTTGTCAAGTATAAGCTCATAATAATTATATTACGTAATATTTGGGCCTCTGAATGTGTAAATAGGCCGCTTAGAAGTGAAAATTTCGATGGGCCGATACATACCAATCCGGCCCTGTGGGCACCTATAGCTATTATGCAGTGTATTGTATACTAAACTATGTATATTGTATACCTTATCAACTGCTCAATGTATGGGCCGCACCGGTACTTATTCGTTTGTATAATAATTATAACAATTATCGTTGTCGTTATTATATTAGCGTAAGTCCGTTGATTGGAGTCTACAGATATTCTTCTGGACAGGGCTTGGAACCTTTATGATTTTTTCGGTTTCGGTTTCAATTCGGGTCTTCAAAAAAATAAAAATTCGGTACCGGTTCTTAAAATTACAGAATTAAGGTAAATACCGGTATTTGGAGATATATTTTTTTTCAAAAATTAAAAATAAAAACCAATTATAAACTTTACACATATATTATCTAAAATCATACAATCAAATTATAGTATCCTTATTGGGTTAAAGGACTTATTAAGTGTTCTATAATTTTGTTTTGAAAACATCCAAAACAAATTTTAAAAAATAGGGCGGGCTCATGTTGTTAGAAGTCAGTGCATCGTATAATTTGATACAATCAAACACTCAATGGTCTCTATAAAAAGTGGTTTTATTTAAATAATAGAATAGAATTTTGTATTGATGTGCTGGTGGCCAAGTGACCAACTTTGTAGTTGCTTATATCATTGTTGTTACCTTATACCATTGATTATACATATATATATAATATATATATTATATTGATAATATTAATCAATGGTACTGATGACAACCATTTCGGGAACGGGAACGATATTCGTCAATAGACAATAATATAATATCGTCGTCACCAACCCGGGAAAATGAAAATATATATATATGTTACGGTAAAAGTACGAATAGCGGTAAAACCTAGGATTTACCGGTAAATCCTAGGTTTCGCCGACTGCTGACGGTAAATGTCCGAATTTCGGG